>OU342740.1:502434429-502568193 GCA_910589775.1 Avena eriantha | reverse complement strand
CCTTGAACCACAGCTCGAGTCATCGCGTGCGTGCTCTTTCACAAAGCACAGCTAGAGTTATTGCATGTGTGTTCTTCTTACAAACCATATCATGAACCACACCCAGTGTCATTGCATGTGTTTTCTTCTCACAAACCACACATGGATCCACCGGTGTCATTGCATGTCTGCTCTTCTCATTAACCACAACTAGATACATTGCATGTGTGTTCTTCTCACAAACCACATATCACCAGAGTCATTGCATGTGTGTTCTTCCCATGAACCACACATGGATCCACCGGAGTCATTGCATGTGTGTTCTTCTCACAAACCACACATGGATCCACCCAGTGTCATCGCATGTGTGTTCTTCCCATGAACCAAACATGGATTCACTAGTGTCACTGCATGTCTGCTCTTTTCATGAACCATAGCTAGAGTCATTGGATGTGTGTTCTTCTCACAGACCATACATGGATCTAGTGTCATTGCATGTGTGTTCTTCACAAAGACCACACATAGATCCACTAGTGTCATTGCATGTGTGTTGTTCTCACAAACTATATAATGAACCACACCCAGTGTCATTGCATGTGTGTTCTTCCCAAAGACCACACGTGATCCACCAGTGTCATTGCATGTGTGTTCTTCTCAAAGACCATATCAGGAACCACACCCAGAGTCATTGCATGTATGTTCTTCCCATGAACCACACATGGATCCACCAGAGTCATTGCATGTGTGTTCTTCTCACAAACCACACATGGATCCACCCAGTGTGATCGCATGTGTGTTCTTCCCATGAACCACACATGGATCCACCAGTGTCATTGCATGTCTGCTCGTTTCATGAACCACAACTAGAGTCATTGGATGTGTGTTCTTCTCACAGACCACACATGGATCCAGTGTCATTGCATGTGTGTTCTTCCCAAAGACCACACATGGATCCACGAGTGTCATCGCATGTGTGTTATTCTCACAGACCATATCATGGACCACACCTAGTGTCATTGCATGTGTGTTCTTCCCTTGAACCACACATGGATCCACCGGTGTCATTGCATGTCAGCTCTTTTCATTAACCACAGCTAGAGTCATTGCATGTGTGTTCTTCTCACAGACCATTATCACCTGTGTCATTGCATGTGTGTTCTTCCCATGAACCTCACATGGATCCACCAGTGGCATTGCTTGTGTGTTCTTACCACAGACCACACATGGATCCACCGGTGTCGTTGCATGTGTGTTCTTCCCATGAACCACACATGGATCCACCAGTGTCATTGTATGTCTGCTCTTCCCATAAACCACTGCTATTCATCGCATGTGTGCTCTTTTCACAAACCACAGCTAGAGTCATTGCATGTGTGTTCTTCTTACAAACCATATCATGAACCACACCCAATGTCATTGCATGTGTGTTCTTCTCACAAACCACACATGGATCCACCGGTGTCATTGCATGTCTGCTCTTCTCATTAACCACGGCTAGAGTCATTGCATGTGTGTTCTTCTCACAAACCACATATCACCAGAGTCATTGCATGTGTGTTCTTCCCATGAACCACACATGGATCCACCGGAGTCATTGCATGTGTGTTCTTCTCACAGACCACACATGGATCCACCTAGTGTCATCGCATGTGTGTTCTTCCCATGAACCACACATGGATCCACCAGTGTCATTGCATGTCTGCTCTTTTCATGAACCACAGCTAGAGTCACTGGATATGTGTTCTTCTCACAGACCATACATGGATCAAGTGTCATTGCATGTGTGTTCTTCCCAAAGACCACACATGGATCCACCAGTGTCATTGCATGTGTGTTCTTCTCACAAACCATATCATGAACCACACCCAGTGTCATTGCATGTGTGTTCTTCCCAAAGACCACACATGGATCCACTAGTGTCATTGCATGTGTGTTCTTCTCACAGACCATATCATGAACCACACCCAGAGTCATTGCATGTGTGTTTTTCCCATGAACCACACATGGATCCACCGGAGTCATTGCATGTGTATTCTTCTCACAAAGCACACATGGATCCACCCAGTGTCATCGCATGTGTGTTCTTCCCATGAACCACACATGGATCCACCAGTGTCATTGCATGTCTGCTCTTTTCATGAACCACAGCTAGAGTCATTGGATGTGTGTTCTTCTCATAGAACACACATGGATCCAGTGTCATTGCATGTGTGTACTTTCCAAACACCACACATGGATCCACAAGTCTCATTGCATGTGTGTTCTTCTCACAAACCATATCATGAACCACACCTAGTGTCATTGCATGTGTGTTCTTTTCATAGACCACACATGGATCCACCAGTGTCATTGCATGTGTGTTGTTCTCACAGACCATATCATGAACCACACCCAGTGTCATTGCATGTGTGTTCTTCCCATGAACTACACATGGATCCACCAGTGTCATCGCATGTCTGATGTTCCCACAGACCACACATGGATCCACCAGTGTCATCACATGTGTGTTCTTCCCATGAACCACACATGGATCCACCGGTGTCATTGCATGTCTGCTCTTTTCATGAACCACAGCTAGAGTCATTGGATGTGTGTTCTTCTCACAGACCACACATGGATCCAATGTCATTGCATGTGTTTTCTTCCGAAAGACCACACATGGATCCACCAGTGTCATTGGATGTGTGTTCTTCTCACAAACCATATCATGAACCACACCCAGTGTCATTGCATGTGTGTTCTTCTCACAGACCACACATGGATCCACCATTGTCATTGCATGTGTGTTCTTCGCACATACCATATGATGAACCACACCCAGTATCATTGCATGTGTGTTCTTCCCATGAACCACACATGGATCCACCAGTGTCATCGCATGTCTGCTCTTCCCACAGACCACACATGGATCCACCAGTGTCATTGCATGTGTGTTCTTCCCATGAACCACACATGGATCCACCAGTGTCATTGCATGTCTGCTCTTTTCATGAACCACAACTAGAGTCATTGGATGTGTGTTCTTCTCACAGACCACATATCACCAGTGTCATTGCATGTGTGTTCTTCCCAAAGACCACACATGGATCCACCAGTGTCACTGCATGTGTGTTCTTCCCACAGACCACACATGGATCCGCTGGTGTCTTTGCATGTGTGTTCTTCTCACAGACCACACATGGATCCACCAGTGTCATTGTATGTCTGCTCTTCCCATGAACCACAGCTAGAGTCATCGCATGCGTGCTCTTTTCACAAACCACAGCTAGAGTCATTGCATGTGTGTTCTTCTCACAAACCACATATCACCAGAGTCATTGCATGTGTGTTCTTCCCACAAACCACATATCACCGGTGTCATTGCATGTCTACTCAGCTAGATCCACCCGTGTCATTGGATGCATGTTCTTTTCATAAACCGCATATGGATACTAATTAACCTTAGGAGAGCCCTAACCTTAGCGTTAGACCGAGTCTTCTAGAAGGCACGCCCTAACACAGTTGTTGTGCTTGTCGATTGTTACATACCTTCCGATCGGGGCGCTTGGACGATTGGGATGGTTTTTGTGAGATCGATCCGCGAGTAGTCTGTTCTGCGGCATGATTGGACACGCTTGCTCTGGACAAACTGGCAACACGGGGGGCTCCCCTATTGCGAGTGTCACGACTCACCAGTTGAGCGGGCCATATCCCAGTGTCACGTCCCCATTACTTCTCTTCCTCCCCGTACTTCTCTTCCTTCCCCTCGAAGCCACATTCCCCACTTCACTCCCATCCTGTCGTAGCTGCAAGCCGACGGCGCCGCCATCCCAATCCCCTCTCCGGCAGCCACCACCACCCCCTCCCCTCTCGCCATGGGTTCAAGGGGAGATGACGAGGAAATGCGTCGTGACGACAGGGATGGTGATTTCGATGTGAGTCGTCTCATCTCTATCTCTATCATCCGTGGCCAGTTATCTATTCTTTTAGCTAGATCTACTCCGTTACTCATGCGCGTATGATGTTTTAGGCCAACCAGATGATGTATGACACCGACTATCACGGTTTAGCGGATGAAGACAGTCCTCTGCTATGTAAACATGGATATGTGCCCGCTAAATTTATAGCGTTCGAAGGATGAAACGTTGGCAGGAGGTTTCTACGGTGTCAAGGACATCGTGCAATGATGCGAGGTGGAAGTTGCGGTGTTGTCAAATGGGTAGATCCAGAGTGGCCCAGATCGATGTAGAAAACGCTGGACAAACTATGGGAAATGACTGTTGAGTTGAAAGAATCTGCATTCAGCTTACTTCTTAACAGTGTTGAGATGAAGCTATGGGAACCAGTTGACACGACCAAGCATAAGCGAGATCTCATGGGGGTGGAAGACAAGGTTAGCAAAGTCGAGAAGGAGAGGGACACGGCGTTGGCCCTGAAGGCTAAAGCAGAGCAAGAACTGACTCAAGCAAGGAAGGATCTTCACCAGGCCAAAGTCCTGCAGTTCACAACTACGAGTATTGACAAGTGCATGAGGAAAGATGCAGAGAAACAATTGAAGGTGTGCAAGGAAGATGCTAAAAGGAAGGAGCAGACGATTCGATCCTTGCTCTCGCAGGAAGATGCGCATAAGGCTAAGATTAGGAAGATCAAGGAGATGTGTGTTAACTAGTTCTATTTAGCTTAAGCCCCTGCCTTTTTTAAGTTGTAATAGTTGTACTTGTTGACCTAGCAGTCTGAACTATTGGCCCCGGAGTCCTAGGAGTAAACAATTGGTCGCCCATTAATCTGTCTTAACGCTGCATTACTTCCTTTTTTCTGATTGGGAACGTAATCGTGGACCAAAGACACCTTTTCTACTAGTGTATTCTGACACTGGTGGTTTGTTTAAACGTAATCTACGTGGATTGTGCCGCATGCAAATGGCACAACCACAATTTATAAAGTGGAAGCACGTACACCCGGTTACTAGAGATCCGGGAGCTTCCCCAGATGCAGGGGATGTAGGAGCAGAGAGGCGGTGAGATAGACGGGCTCAAGATTAGGCCAGAAAGTGGTACCCATTTCCTCCTCATCTGGGCATTATCGGTGAGAACATTGATGTTTATGTTGCCACGTCGTTGTGCAGCATCTGAAATAATTTGCTGCTTCGTGGAGTGTGGCAGCTTAAATAATTTATTTATGTGCCACTTACATTCCGTCGTATTTGGAGACCTCCTGCCCCTCAGCAATCGTGGAACCGGTGGATCATTGTTTTCAGATAGTAGTGGCACAATCACAATTTTGGATTCAACTATTGACTCGGGCGTTTCCAAACCCTAAGTCACGGTACATTTTACTCAGATAACGTGGGTAGATTGTTTCACCCAGCAATGTGCCACACACAGAGCGATCCGAATTTAACATGATTACATATATAGGTTCAAGTTCAACACATTACTATGCATCTTCATTGCCAGTAGCCTTCTTCCGCAACCTGGGTGCCAAGCCTTTACGTCCACTGGCTTCTTCATTTCCTGCCTTCTTCCTCTTCCTCGGTACCAATTTTCTTAGCTTCACGTACTCTGTATCGTCGGGACAATGGGCACCAGAATCGTGTCCAACATCATCTTTCCACTCGTTTTTTATTTCTTCGGGCAGCAAAATCACTGACCCGTCAGTCATGTTTCTAACCTTGTGGCGCTTCCTGTCAAAGAAACAAGACTGTTGCATAACTGCCTAATATCTACAGAGTAAATAAAACAAAAATTACAATTCAGCACAAACATGCGAACCCCAAGCGACCTTTGCTTACCAGGAGCTAATTGGGTTCGAGCAACCACCATGTCCAAGAATAGAAGGGCGACTCCTAGTTGTAGCAGCTTCCACATCCAGTACATGACATTTCAGGTCAAACATGGCAGCCGAAGCATACCTTTTCATCAACCCAATTAGCTAGTTGTCACACGTTATAGGAACCATGATGCCACGTTCATCCATGAAGCTGAACTTTGCTGTCTGCTTCAGCCATAATTCAACATGATTACGCAGAGCAGAAACCATACTAGATATAGTGCAGATCTATGCAGGCGCTTCTTCCATCGTGAAACAATGGCTTCCATACCACTTGCCATTAGAATCGTACCTGTAGAGGACTACCGTAACCAGGTAAGGGGGGGTCCGCGTAGATCCCACTTGACAGAAAACTGTGGACACAATATGTTTGTCAGTGTTGGGCTAACAAACAATTTGAGGTTCAGTAGCCAGCTAGCAGTTGTAATTAGTGCGAATAGCAAAGAGAAGGGTAGCTCACCTACTTGTAGACAAAACTTCTTCTTTCTTGATAGTAGGATCTGCCATCCTCCGAGCTGCTCGGCTCGTTGGCGGTAGAGGCAGGCTAGAGCCTCGCAACGGCGGCTACGGCATGCGCCATTGGAGCTCGAGATCAGCGACTGGGCGCAGCAACTGGCCGCAACAACTTGGCGCCAGAAGTCAAATGTCCGAAGGGATCGTCCTGCCTAGAGGGTGGATTCCGATGCCGCTGGTGCTAGGGGAAAGCTGGGAATGGATTTGTGAAATTGGTCAACGCATCCAATCCACTTAGCTGCTCGATTTTCCTAAGAGGTTGGCGCCCGCGTCATAGACAGATAACCAACATGTGGGTCCCGACCGTCTACTTCACGGGGCGGTTTAACGGAATGTTTGTATTTGGCAGGGGTGAGATGAGTTTGCCTCGAAATGGCCCCTCTTAGTAGTTGGCGGCCCAACTTTTCGAAACGCGGTAATTTCAGGCAACTTAGGTACCGCCATGCGCTGGCCTGCCAACTTTGGTACCGCAGACGAACAAGCCCCTGAGGGAGGTTCTAATACCAATCCGGTATAGAAAAGGAACTTTCAACCTCACATGTTCAAGAATAAGGGAAAGTTTGATGGCAAAGAAAAGTTCGATGGAAAGAACAAGGCTTCACAGTCTACTGATGGCTCAAAATGTAGAGCTCGTTGGGGACCCCAAGAGGAAGGTATGATGATCACAACAACAAGTTTTCCCTTAGTTATGAAACCAAGGTTATCGAACCAGTAAGAGCAAGGAAACAACCCCAAGGTGTTGCTAGCAACTTGGAATCCTGCACAACACAATCACAGAACTTTGCCCCCAACTTATAGTGAGGTTTTCAATCTCACCGGTTTGCTGAAAACAAAGGATTAAACGTATTGTGTGGAAGATAGTAATTGCTTGTAGAAAGTAAACTGTAACCAGTAACAGTAGATGGTATAGGAATGGTAAAAGCATGGAACGGGGTCCATAGTTCACTAGAGGTGATTCTCCTTAAGATAGATAACATGCTGGGTGAACAAATTACAGCGGGGCAATTGACAGATTCGAGAAAGCATACAATGCATATACTAGACATCTTGACTCCTATGAGATTTGATTGGGCATTACAACATTATACATAGACCGTCATCCAACTGCATCTATGACTAATAATCCACCTTCAGGTTATCATCTGAACCCCTTGTAGTATTAAGTTGCAAGCAATAGATAATTGCATTAAGCAAAGTGTGTAAAGTAAACAATACGATTGTCCCATGGACAAAGGATTGTTGTTTTATCCCTAGTAGCAACAACACATCTACAACCTTAGAGATTCCTGTCACTTCCCCGGATTACTATAGGCATGAACCCACTATCGAGCATAAATACTCCCTCTTGGAGTTGCAAGCATCTACTTGGCCAAGATAGTTACAAACAACGGAGAGCATGCAAGATCACAAATAACATAGACATGATAGAATCAATAATCAATCTGAAATAGCATATCAATACCCATCGGATCCCCGCAAACACAACATGTAAGATTACAAATAGATGATCTTGATCATGAACGGAGCTCACAAGATCTAAACATGATAGAACAAAGGAGGAGAACCAACCATCTGGATACTACATGGACCCATAGTCCAAGGATGAACTACTCACGCAACACACTGGAGGCAGGCAAGGTGATGAAGAAGACCTCCAGGGTGATCTCTCCCCTCCGGCAGGGTGCCGGGAAGAGCTTCAGATCCCTCCCAATCTAGGGATGGAGATGACGACGGCTACAGACTCTTTCGTGGAATTTTGATCGGTTCCTTAGGGTTTTCGTCCCGGGAGGCTTTTATAGGCGAAGGGGCAAGGTCGGTGGAGCACCAGGGGGCCCACACTCCCTGGTAGTGCCTCCCCAGGCCGCCCTGGTGCGCCACTTCGTCTCCCCTCCGGACTTCGTGTTGCTTCAGGTAAAATATTGACTTTGGCTTTTGTCCGGTCCAATTCCGAGAATATTTCTTACTAGCTTTTCTGAAACAAAAAAAACAGCAGAAAACTGGCAACTGGCACTGTGGCATGTTGTTAATAGGTTACTCCCAAAAAATGTATAAAAATACCTCAAAGTATGAACAAAACATAAGAAAGTAGATATAAAACAAGCATGGAACAACAAAAATTATAGATACGTTTACGATGTATCAACATCCCCAAGCTTAACTCCTGCTCGTCCTCAAGTATGTAAGTGACAAAAAGAATAATTTTTGAGGTGACATGCACCATCATAATCTTGATCAAGGTATTTGTAAATCATTGATGGCTGGGATCAATGTACTCTAACATGAACATAAAAGACGGAGTTCTAACAATAAGACATAGCAACTATGTTGTAACATGAAAAAGGTACAAACAAAAGATCCATGAATAACAATGCATTTAAAATACATTTGTTTGTTTCACATATAGAAAACATAATAAGAATGATATTCAGCTTGTCCCTCATGGTATAGCAAAATATAAATGCATAGGACACCTTCAAAGTTCATAAGGGTGACTAGATACAAATAATTTAGGAACAAGCAATATCATAGTTATGAATCAATCAACAAATTTTGGAACAATGCACATTAAACTAAGAATGGCCACTATGTCTCTCAATTGGTGCATAAAGATAGAAGATGGAGACTCAACATAAAAGCAAAAAAGAAAGGCCCTTCATAAGAGGGAAGCAGGGATTTCAAGTTTCATAAAGAGCTTCCAAAAATTATGGTACTTATTATCTTTCAGCTCTCATTACCCCTATCATAAGCATCTTTAGGTGAATAAGGTTAAAGTGAACAAATATGAGGATATGCTTGACAGTTATAAGTTGAAAATCCCATGCCCTTGCCTACGAGTCCCGGACCTCATTCTACTCAACTTTAGTCACAAGTAAGTTCTTGTCATTGTAAGTACATGTGTATCATGCAGAACCGCCAATGGGGTACCCCTTGCCCCATGATACAGGAGCTATCCCATATCAAGATGACAAGGCAACAGACAATGAGCATCTCAATGATCTTTTTATTTGCTATTTGCATAGGTTTTTATTGAGGATGCTTCATAGAATGCTCACTATGGTTATGCTGCAAGTTTCCACCATTATTAGGCATGGCTTAGGCTAGCTGCCCAGGTGTTTCTCTAACACATATACAAACTCCATGAGCTTACAAGTTCCCCTTTTATTTCACACTGCCGGGATCCATAAACAAAAGAACATGATATCAACTAAATAATAAGTGCAATGTTGAAAGCGTTCCCTATGACAACATGGTTCTTCTAATTCTCAACTTATAAAGTGAAAGCATATACGCAACATAGATTGACGCAAATGTTTCAAGTTTATTAAGTGCAAGAAAGTAAAGTGTGCCATCAAGTTCGTGAGAGATTTAATCACTAATTTTCACATAACAAGTTTAATTTGGAAGGTAGATAAAGGCATGAATATACTTGGAATGGTGTAACACACCTGCAATGGATCATATGGGCACCTAGAGGGGGGGTGAATAGGTGCTACTTCAAATTTTAATGCTTTTTCAATTTTATGCTTGACACAAAAGGTAAATTCTCTAGATAGACTATTATGAAGAATTTCCCTATATGCAAACCTAACTACTAGCGAGTAAAAGGCGAGTGGGAAAGAGGAACGAGTGAACCGTAGTGAAGCACGTGGAGACATAGGATTTGTTTTACCGCAGTCCCTTCCTTTTTAAGGGAAGTACATCTGCGTTGGAGGGGTGGGCGGTACTAAGACCACCACGCCACAATAGGCCTCATCCTATTCTCCGATGGATCCCACCACCAAAGGCCTGATCCACCTTTCCACTATAGGAACCCTTCGAGGCGGGAACCGACACCTTTACACAACTAGCAGGGCACAATTCCACAACCAAATTGGAGGCTCCCGTAATGACAACAAGATGCCACAAGAACAAGTTATCAATAACACAACACAAGTTCTAGATATTAACAAGAATACTAGATCGGGGATTTATCCAAATGAATGGAGAGGAGTTGATGCGCTTGATTCGTGATGACGATGTAGATTGTCTCCTCCTTCAATTCCCCCAAAGATCGAAGCCTTCGGGTGGTTGAAGTGGGAGATCGAGAGAGAGAGAGAGCTCTTGTAATGGGTCTGACACTTTTCGAATGAATCAAGCGTTCTGCCTGAAGGGGATGAAGGGGCTTTTATACCCCCTTCCCCAACTGATCCGTTGGAGCCTTTGGGGGCCGGATTATCCAGCCCAAGTGAGGGTCGGATTATCCGGCCTGGGGAAAACTCCGCCGTAGCTCGGATTATCTGGCAAAAAATCCGCCTACGAACAAAAGCTCGCGTAGGCTGGCCCTTGACATCTTCTCCCGGGGACCGTATTATTCGGCCCTAGGGAAGGGCCAGATTATCCGGCTGGGAAAAAATTCTGCCCCAGCCACGGAATATCCGGGGGAAATTTCGCCCCGAGACAGAAGCTCACGCAAACGCTCCCTTGTTCGATTCCCCTGGGGCTGGATTATCTGGCCCAACATGAGAGCCGGATTATCCGGTACATGGAGAAAATCCGCCCCATAGCCGGACTGTCTAGGGAAAATCTGCCCCCAGACAGAAGCACGCGCGTAGCCAGCCCTGGCCAAGATGGTCCGGCCGGATTATCCGGCCCATGAAGCGGGCGGATAATCCGGTCCCCTAAACACTCAAAACTTTCCTGCAACGCTTAGTGGACATTAGAAATTCCATGGTATTGTTACCTTACACACAAAACATAGGGAACCATGAAATGTTCTTTCAATCTCCCCCTTTTGGTGTTAGATGACAATACTAGGATTTGCAAGAAAGTTCACAAGACCACCAACAATAAATAAATGAAAGAGACTCCCCCTCAATGTGTGCATACTAAGAATTTGCATTTGAATACAAATGCACACAAATAGGTACGAGTCTATTCCATTGAAATATAAACAACATAATTATACCCCCGAGATAGAGAGAGGCGTCCTTGATATAGCCGCTATTACCAATGTGATAACCATTATAAATGCCTTCCTCGAGATAGATAACCAATATTATAGGATATGATAGATGAATCCATATGAGTAATCCATGACATAAATCCAGAGCCACACAGACACAAAGTTTCATACAAACCAAACCACAAATTAAAGTTCAGCGCTAAATGGGCACAAGCGAGAAAACGACGAATAGAAAAAGTGCAAATGCTTGTGCCCGACCCATGCAAATCCTCGGAGACCTAATAGAACTACTTCTCCCCCTTTGGCATTGAGACACCAAAAAGGAAGAAGAGCGATGCTAACGCCCCAAGGTAGCACTCATAGTCCTCATCCTCATCCTCGTCCTCGTCCTCGTCCCCATCCTCATCCTCATCCTCAAGCTCCTCGGTGTCATCGTCCTCATCATCAACATATGGCTTAGGGGTAGGGAAAGACTTAGAATTCAGAGAACCAAACTGAGATGGTACTACACACTCAAAATTGCAAGAGTCAAATCAACCAAAGGCCAAAATTAAGTGTGATTCCCATAAGAGCAAAAGATGAGCAAGAAAAACCAAAGAGATCCAAATAAACTCAACTCTTCTCATGGACGATGGCGGTGGCTGAAGCCACCTTGTTGGAGTGTATAGTATGACACCACGAAGATATATATTGGGTCATGACCAATACTCATCAATAAGCTCACATATCACAAAATGATATTAAGAGGAATGATTTGACTTGCTTTCGGCATTACGGGGGGAGGGTTAGACCAATCAATTAGGACCACACTCCCCCTATGTCTATGCCCACATCTAGACCAAATAATACTGAGATGTACAAGTGAGTGCATGGGTAATCAAGACAAGCTCCTTGAATCAACGATATTTAGATCATTCCTCAAGTAACAAAACCTTGTCTCATCAAGTGGCTTCGTGAAAATATCATCAAGTTGGCTCTTTGTGCTCACAAAAGATAGGTCAATATCGCCTCGAGCAACATGGTCCCGGATAAAATGATTCCGAATCTCAATATGCTTTGTCCTTGTGTGTTGTACCAGATTGTATGCAATTTTGATTACACTTTCATTATCGCATAAAAGATGCACTTTGTCACAATTGACACCGTATTCCTTTAAAGTGTGCCTCATCCATAATAATTGAGTGCAGGCACTAGAAGCAGCAACATATTCAGCTTTGGCGGTGGAGAGTGATATACAATTCTGCTTTTTAGAAGACCAACAGACTAGAGATATTCCCAAGAACTAACAAGCTCTAGAAGTTGAATTCTGATCATCCTTATCACCAGCCCAACCTGAATCAGTATAACCACATAGAGAGAAATTGGAGCCCTTGGGATACCATAGACCAAAGTTAGGGGAATGAACCAAATATCGGAAGATCCTCTTGACCGCCACTAAGTGGCTTTCTTTAGGAACTGCTTGATACCTTGCGCACACCCCCACACTGAACACAATATCGGGTCTAGATGCGCAGAGGTAAAGAAGAGAGCCGATCATGGACCGGTATACCTTTTGGTCCACATCTTTACCGTGAGGATTGAGTTCAAGGTGACATTTTGTTTGCATCGGAGTGGCGACGCCATTAAGATCCGTCATCTTGAATCTCTTGAGCATGTCTTGGATGTATTTTTCTTGATTGATGAAGGTTCCTACTATAAGTTTCTTGATTTCGAATCCAAGAAAGAACCGTAACTCCCCTATCATAGACATCTCAAACATGTCAGTCATAAGCTTTGAAAATTCATCAGCTTTATTAGTAGAGCCAAATATAATGTCGTCAACATATAGTTGGCATACGAAGAGCTCGCCCTTAACCTTCTTAGTAAAAAGAGTGGGATCGATTTTCCCAACTTCGAAGCCGTGGTCTAACAAGAGCTCTTTAAGGTGCTCATACCACGCACGTGGGGCTTGTTTAAGGCTATAGAGTGCCTTATCGAGTTTTTAGACATGGTTCGGAAAGTTAGGATCCTCAAAACCCAGGGGTTGCTTTACATATACCAACTCATGTAGAGGACCATTAAGAAAAGCACTCTTAACGTCCATTTGCTGTAATTTAAAATTATTATGAGCAGCATAAGCAAGAAGGATATGGATGGACTCAAGACGAGCCACATGAGCATAAGTCTCGCCTAAGTCAATGCCCTCAACTTGGGAGTAGCCTTGTGCCACGAGTCTCGCCTTGTTCCTCACAACAATGCCATTCTCATCTTGCTTGTTTTTAAATATCCATTTAGTGTCGATAACATTGCGGCAATCCTTGGGCTTCTCTACTAATTTCCAAACCTTGTTGCATTCAAAGTTATTCAACTCTTCATGCATAGCAACAACCCAGTCCGGATCTTCAAGAGCTTCAAACTCTTTCTTGGGTTCCACCATTGAGATGTGAGCTTGATGCTCACCGAAACTTTCCAACCCCCTTCTTGTGGAAACCCGTCATCGAAGATCACCTACAACTTTGTCAAGAGTGTGACCCCTTAACTCAAGGTTCCTATCGGCACGAGCTTTGCGATGAAGTTCAATTATCTTGTTGTCTCTTGGGGGAATAACTTCATCATTTGAGTCTTCATTGGAATCATTGGTTTAGTCTTGATATGTAGCTTGATTGGCAGGAGTAGGCGATGAAGAACCTTGCCCTTCATGAGGATCAACAGCCATAACAGGAGGCTGCAGCACTTCAGGAGTTTCAGGGCCAGATAATCTGGCCGAAGGTGAGGCCGGATAATTCATCCTAGGAGAACCTGCAACATCTTCACCAGGTTGCCTGGAGCTTGCTTGAATTGGCGAGGGGTCGGATAATCCGGGGTCAGTCAGAAAATCTGGAATGGGACTTGCAGCTGTTTCTTCGAGATGATGAATAGTATGGTCATCAGTGGAGTGATGGCCGGATAATCTGGTGTCGACCGGATTATCCGGCCTAGAGCATTTAGGAGCATGTTGACCTTCACTATTTGGTGGAGTTGGTGTATAAGTTTCTCCCATGGTTGGAGCATGTTGAGTCTGTGTAGATGAGGGCTCTACATGAGTAGAGCATTGTCCTTCCCGATGTGCCACAAGGGGTTCCTCAATGCGGCGGAAAAATCCCATGCCCATTCTTCTTATGGCATCTTGGGGTATTTCAACATAACCAAATACGCGAAAGTATGAAATGTTTGGCTTGTTACAGGTAAGTATTTCATACAGAGTCTTGTCCAAGATTTTACGGAGGTATAGCCGGTTGGATGAATGACAAGCCGTAGAGATTGCTTCAGCCTAGAAGTTATATGGAGACTTGAATTCAGCTAGCATAGACCTTGCCATATCCATTAGGGTCCGGTTCTTCCTCTTGGCAACACCATTTTGTTGAGGAGTGTACACAGCGGAGTATTGATGTCTTATCCCCTCTTCACTTAGGAATTCATTTAAGGTGTAGTTATTGAACTCAGAGCCGTTATCACTTCTTATTGCCAAAATGGGGGCATCGTGTTGATGTTGAACCTCGTTGGTGAAGTCGATGACTGTTTGTTGATTCTCGCTCTTTAACTTGAAGAAATAGACCCAAGTGTATCTTGAGTAATCATCAATGATCACAAGGCAGTACTTCTTCCCACCGAGGCTTGCATGTGATGGAGGACCAAAGAGGTCCACATGAAGGAGCTCCAAGATCCGTTTTGACAAAATAATAGTCTTCCTTCGATGAGGAGAGTCATGCATTTTGCCTTCAACACAAGCCCTGCAAACACGATCTTTGGCAAAGGAAACATTTTCTTTTAGTCCAAGGATGTGGCCACCCTTGTGGAGACTTTGAAAAGTTCTCATATTGACGTGGGCTAGTCGGCGATGCCATAACCAACCCGCGTCAGCCTTTCCGAAAAGACACATCGGGCCTGTAGTGATTTTCCCCGAAAAGTCCACCACGTACAGGTCATTTTCGACATATCCCACGAAAGCGACTTTTAGAGACTTGCTCCACAAGAGTACCACCAAATCAGCATCAACAAAAACTGCAAATCCCATCTTACCAAGGGCGCGAACTGAAAGTAAATTGTAACCGAGGGTCTCAACAAGCATGACGTCCATGAGAGAGATATCATGAGCAACCACAACTTTGCCGAAACCCAATACCTCAGATTTTGACTTGTCACCATAGGAGACGGTTATATGATCATGATTTGGGCGCATCTCCGTGATGATCTCCTTGCTTCCGGTCATATGACTTGTGCACCCGCTATTGAGTACCCATTTAGACACACCAGAAGCATAGCCCTGCAAGAAAGTTACTTCTTGTTTTTAGGTACCCATTTTTCAATGGGTCCTCTCATGTTAGTGACAAGGGTCTTGGGGACCCAAATAGACCAAGGAATGTAACAATCATAAGGCCCTACATAACTAGCATAAACATCACCATAATTATCACGATATAGCTCATAGTTAGGATTGTTAGCCCCTGCAAAACCATCATAATTAGACTTGTCATTATTGGTGGTGCTAGTCTTTAGTTGAGCAGTATTGCTCTTCTTTTTCTTCTTGTTCTTTGTCTTGGGAATATAACCAATACCCTCTTTTCCATTATTTGTTCTTTGCTTGCTAAGAACCTCATCTAGAACTTTTTTACCTTTGTGTTGAGATCCCTTTGTAAGTTCAACTTGTCCACAAGAAGGTGTGGAGGCGATGGGCATATTATGCTTATCCAATTGAGTTTGGAGCTGATCATGAGACTCATTTAGAGTAGAATGTTCACTCTCCAAAGCCTTGTGAACAATGTCAAATTTCTCAAACTTCTCCAAGAGTCTAGCATAAGCAGCCCCAAATTCAATCTTTTCCTTTTTTTGTTTCTTTACCTTAGCAAGAGCGTTGTCACGTTCTTTGATGAGCTGAGCAACAACCTCTTCATGGGACTCTTCAATTGACTCAAGTCTCTCTTCCAAGGATACTCGAGCTTCCTCTTCTTCTTCTAAGGCATTCTTCAAGGAAGCTATCTCCAAGGCATCTTCTCTTTCAATTCTGCCCTTTTCTTCGAGGAGATCTTCGGCTTGGGCAAGTTGACTCATAAGAGCATCAAAATGAAGTTTGTGCTCACCATGCAAGTTAGTGAAAAAGTTGTCCAAAGCAATAACTTCTTCTTTCATCTTAAGACTAGTATGATCATCCATATCCATATTTATGTTAGTCTTAGGAAATGAAGAACTACAAGATGATACCTCAGACCCTCTTGCCATAAGACAAGTGACATTGTTGTTGATGACATTTTCGTTTGGTGAGTCGAAGAGAGATGATGGAGTCGATGTGGTGGCTATAGCAGCCACCTCACGAGAACTATCTTCATCCTCTTCATCTTCACTTGCAGAGGAATATTCTTCTTGTGCCACCAAGACAATCTTGGGTTGCTTCTTGTAAGGGCCATTCTTTTTGATAAATGGCTTTTTCTTAGGTGCCTTGGATTTTTATTTAAGGATGATCCTTCCACCATTGTCTTCTCTATTTTGATATGGACACTCAGCCACAAAGTGTACCCTATCTCCACAATTGTAGCATCTTCTCAGTTTTGGGCCATTTTCTCTTCTTCCACTTGACCCATTCTTGCACTCGAGCTCCGACTTGGCCTTGGCTGGATCCTTCCAAAAGTTCCTTGCATAGAATGCCATGTACTCACCATGAGCACGCTTGACTTCCTCGGGGCAGTCCATGGAGACACCCTCGAAACCTTTTTCATCCTCATCTTGCTCAACAACATTTGCCTTTAGAGCAACATTGACCCCTTTTTGTATTCCAATGGCTCGGGCACGGGCATCTTCCGCGTTCTTAGCTGCAACCTTGAATGATGCCATTTCTTGCATGACTTCATTGGAAGTCATTTGATGGTAGTTGTGTCTACCTTGCAAGCTCTTCAAGTCCGTTGGCTCAAAAGGCATTAGAGCACTCACATATTTCCTTTTTATCCAAGCATCATCAATGTGAGTGGCTCCATGCTTTCTAAATGTTGTTGCGATGCCCTTGAGTCTTCTATACATGTCTTCATGGTTTTCACCATCCAACATGTAGAATCCTTCAGCTTCATTACTAAGGGCATCATACCTATTCCTTCTCATGCTTTCATTTCCAATAAAGAGGTCGGTGAGAGCATCCCAAGCTTCTTTAGCTGTGTTGAGATGCTCAATGTGGGGCATGTCCTTGGGACCCACTCCGAGTTGTATCATGTGGAGAGCCGTTGCATTCAATTGGCTATCCACAACTTCTCGTCTTATCAAGTTGGTGTGATCTCCAATATGAAGACCCTCTTCAATAATCCTCCAAAGTTCAATTGAAGAGCTACATACATGAGACTTCATTAAGAATTGCCATTGATTAAATGAAGATGCAGTAAGCTTGGGTGGATCACCCCTATTGTTTATATGAGGATGAGAGATAGGTGGGTCAGGGGAATATAAGTGATGAACCCCACTATAGTCCTCCTTACTGATGGCTCAGTGTTGATGTAGAGCTCGTTGGGAACCCCAAGAGGAAGGTATGATGAGCACAGCAACAAGTTTCCCTCAGTTATGAAACCAAGGTTTAATCGAACCAGTAGGAGCAAGGAAACACCCCAAAGGTGTTACTAGCTGAGCCTTGGCAGGGCGCACTACCGGTGTTAGTAGCAACGTGGAGACCTGCACAACACAACCACAGAACTTTGTCCCCAACTTGGGATGAGGTTGTCAATCTCACCGTGTTTTGCTGAAAACAAAGGATTAAACGTATCGAATGGAAAGAAGTAAAAGTTTGCAGAAAGTAAACACAAAGTAGTAAACAGTTTGTAGATTGTATGTAAAGAAAGAGGATCGGGATCCATAGTTCACTAGAGGTGGCTCTCCTTAAGATATATAACATGCTGGGTGAACAGATTACAGCGGGGCAATTGAAAAACATCGAGAAAGCAATGCATGCATATACTAATCATATTGACTCCTTTGAGACTTGATTGGGCATTACAACATTATACATAGACCGCCATCCAAATGCATCTATGACTAATAATCCACCTTCAGGTTATCATCCGAACCCCCTATAGTATTCAGTTGCAAGCAACAGATTATTGCTTTACAAACTACGTGTAAAGTAAACAATACGATTGTTCTATGAACAAAGGATTGTTGTTTTCTCCCTAGTAGCAACAACACATCTAGTACCTTAGAGATTTCTGTCACTTCCCCAGATTACCAGAGGCATGAACCCACTATCGAGCATAAATACTAACTCTTGGAGTTGCTAGCATCTACTTGGCCAAGATAGCTACTAACAACAGAAAGCATGCAAGATCACAAATAACAAAGACATGATAGAATCAATAATCAATCTGAAATAGCATCTCAATATCCATCAGATCCCCGCAAACACGACATGCAGAATTACAAATAGATGATCTTGATCATGAATGGAGCTCACAAGATCTAGACATGAAAGCACAAAGGAGGAGAACCAGCCATCTAGCTACTCCATGGATCCGTAGTCCAAGGATGAACTACTCACGCATCACACCGGAGGCTTGCATTGTGATGAAGAAGGCCTCCAGGGTGAATTCCCCTCTCCGGCAGGGTGCCGGGAAGAGCTTCAGATCCCTCCCGGTCTAGGGATGGAGATGACGGCGGCTACAGACTCTTTCATGGATTTTTTGATCGAGTCCCTAGGGTTTTCGTCCCGAGGGCATCTTATAGGCGGAAGGAGAGGCCTAGGGGGTGCTGGGGTCGGCCAGACCACCCCTTGGCGTGGGTCAGGCCTGGCCACGCGGCCAGGTGGTGTGGCCGGCCCCCAGATCTTCTCCGTCTCGTATTCTGGCATCTGATGACTTCTGGAAAATAGGCACTTTGGCTTTTGTCCCGTCCAATTCCGAGAATATTCATTTTCTGACTTTCCTGGAACCAAAAACAGCAGAAAACAGGCAGCTGGCACTGTGGCTCTTGTTAATAGGTTAGTCCAAGAAATCATATGAAAAGTACTCCAAAGTGTGGACAAAACACAAGAAAGTGGATAAAACCAAGCATGGAACATCAAAATTATAGATACATTTGCAATGTATCAACATCCCCAAGCTTAACTCCTGCTCGTCCTCAAGTAGGTAAGGGATGAAAAGAAAGAATATTTTTTGAGGTGACATGCACCATTAAAGACTTGATAAAAGTATTTGTAAAACATTCAAAGTTGGGATCATAGTACTTCAATCATAACATGAAAGACAAAGTTCTAGCAATAAGACAAAGAAACTATGATGCAACATGAAAAGGCACAAACAAAAGATTCATGAATAACAATTCTTTGCAAGACGTTTGTTTGTTTCACATAAAGAAAACATAGCATAATAGTATTCAGCTTGTCCCTCATAGAGTAGCAAATATAAATGCATAGGACACCTTCAAAGTTCATAAGAGTGACTAGATACAAATAGTTTAAAACAAGAAATATCAAGTGATGCATCAATCAACTAGTCTTGGGACAATGCACATAGAACTAAGAATGGCCACTGTGCTCTCAAAGTAGGTGCATAAAGATAGAAGGTGAAGACTCAATATATAATGGTGGAAGAAAGGCCTTCATAGAAGGAAGTAGGGATTCAAGTCTCATAAAGAGCTTCCAAAATTATGGTACTTATAGCTTTTAGCTCTCATTGCCTCTATCATAAGCATCTTTAAGGTCATTAAGGTTAAAGTGACACAACTAAGAGGATATGCTTGACAAGTTATAAACCGAAATGTCATGCCCCTTACTTACGAAGACCGATCCTCATGCTATTCAACTTTAGTCACAAGTAAGCTCTTGTCATTGTAAGTATATATGTATCATAAAGAACCGCCAACAGGGTACCCCTTGCACATGATATAGGAGTTATCCCATAATCAAAATGACAAGGCAAGCAGACAATGAGCATCTCAGCGATCTTTTTATTTGCTATTTGCATAGGTTTTTATTGAGGGTGCTTCATAGAGTGCTCATTAAGGTGATGCTGTAAGTTTCCACCATGATTAGGCATGGCTTAGGCTAGCGGCCCAGGCATTTCTCTAACACACATACAAACTCCATGATCTTACAAGTTCCACTTTTATTTCACACTGCCGGGATCCGTAAGCAAAAGAACATGATATCAACGGGGTACAAAGTACAAGTGCAATGTTGAAAGCGTTCCCCATGGTACATGGTTCTGCTAATTTCAACTTATAAAGCGCAAGCATATACGCAAAAAAGAAGGACCCAATGGTTCAAGTTTATTAGATGCAAAAAAGTAAAGTGTGCCATCAAGTTCGTGAGAGCTTTAATCACTAGTTTTCTCATAACAAGTTTAATTTGGAAGATAAACAAAAGCATGAATATACTTGGAATAGCATAAGCTAGTAGGTAGGTATGGTGGACTCTTTGGAATAACTTGGTTTAGGGAGTTGGATGCATGAGTGGAACTCATACTTGGTTGTGGAGGCTAGCAAAAGACTGGGAGCGACAAACTAGGAGAGCAATAATGGCCATAATCATGTAGAGTGACAAAACATCATTGATCAAAGCATAAAGTGATACTACAAGTTGAAAACTAAAGGATCATAAAGGCTATGGTGACTTGATATAGTCATCACATGGTGTGAGCATGCGCCAAGTCAACCCAAATAAAGCATCAAAGGATGATACCACTATACTATGCTTTAATATGCTAAAACAACGCATGATTCATCCACGGCACATTAAGCAATCTCAGTTGTTTATAACAAGTCATGCTACAACAAAGAATACTAAGCATAAAGCCAAAACAATATCAAGCATGGCATGACAAAGCATAGGCCACAGTCAAAAACAAGCTCTTTTTACCACATAAGCATGAACTTTCCTACTCTTTTCCAAACCAAACCAAACTATTTGCAAACCAATGTATGAAAGAGGGGGTCCAACCAATTTATTCAGAAAACTAAGCAAACCAAGCAAACGACAAACCAAAACTAAAATGAAAAAAGAAGACGCTCCAAGAACAACACAACTATGCATGAAACAATAAAATGAAGCGTTTGGAAGAAACCTGAGATTTTTATTGATGAAGAGGGGGATGCCTTGGGCATACCCAAGCTTTGACGCTTGTACGTCTTGGATATTTCTTGGGGTGACACGCGTGCCATCCCCAAGCTTGAGCTTTAGTCCATCCTTCATCTCATTACTCATTCCTTCCATACACCTGAAATTTTTCCTTCATACAAAACTTCACACAATCTTTATTAGCAACATTAGTGCACTCAAGATAAATAAGTCTTAAGGTTCAGTTATAACACCAAATAAACTTCCATTAGAACACTAGCTACTGTAGCACTTCCCTCAAAAAGTTCAATTCCCCAAAAGAACTCAAAAGGAACCAACAAGAAGCAAATGCAGAAAATGGCAGAAATCTGTCAAACCAGACCAACAGGTAAATACGAATTTTTTCGAAGACCTTCTGTTGCACAAATAAAATAGTATTGAACTAACGAAAGTTAGATAACAACATGGGTCAGAAACAAAAAAATTCACGCCTCAAAAAGACGTTCAGAGATTTTACACGAATTTTTACGGTGAAGCACAGAAATCTGTTTCAGGACAGCAACTTTCCCAATCATTACTTCTCTCTCATTAGAGGTTACTCTTGGCACAAAAAGCAAATAAAAAGGATAAGGAGCGGTTATTACTGAAGTAATAACTTCCAAGACTCATCTAAAACTTTTGGGTTATCTCTCAATAAGTACTTTTCTTTAACGCCTTTAAGTTAGGCATAAGAAGCAAGAAAGAATCAAGTGTTCTCAAATGAAGAAGCATTAAGAGCAAATTTTGTTTTCATAGGAGAAGCAAAAGAAATCTTCTCTCTTTTCTTAGGGAAGTGTTCTATACCTTTGTTGAGTGGGAGTTGATATTTAATGGTGCCTTCTTTCATATCAATAATGGCACCAACAGTTCTAAGAAAAGGTCTTCCCAAAGTAATAGGACAAGAAGCATTGCATTCGACATCCAAAACATAGAAATCAACGGGGACATAGGCATTGTTAACCATAATAAGAACATCATTAAGACTCCCCATGAGTTTCTTTTTAGCATTATCATCAAGTGGGACATTCAAATAACAATCTTCAAGTGGAGGCAAATCAAGTATTTCATAACTCCTTCTAGGCATAATAGAAACACTACTATCAAGATCACATAAAGCTTTGAAATCAAAGTCATTCACTTTCATATTAATGATGGGTTCCCAACCATCTTCTTATTTTATAGGAATAGAAGCTTTATGTTTCATCTTTTCTTCTTTAATCTTTATGAGAGCATCAGTAATGTGTTTTGTAAAGGCCATGTTCATAGCACTAGCATTAGGACTTTTAGCAAGCTTTTGTAGGAACTTAATAACTTTAGAGATATTGCAACCATCAAGATAAAAATCAAAATTATCATCTAAAGTAGTAGAACTATTACTAGCCTCAACACTAGTGGTGGTAATAGTAGAAACACTAATGTTTCTAGCAATTTCATCTTCTCTTTCCCACTTAGCATGTAATTCAGCTAATAGTTTAACATTTTCATCAATTCTTACTTGTATGGCATTAGTGGCTGCAAAGGGATTATCATTAGTTTCAAGTTTAGCAGCCATTTTATTAATTAATGAAGATTGAGCTTCAGACAAAGATGATATATTCCTTTCAGCGTTAGAGAGTTTCAATTGTAAACTAGGAAATTCCCTATTTAGACTCTCAAGTTGATGGCTAATGCTCTTCAAGATGGTAGATTGTTCCTCCATAGTTTTAGTAAATAGTTTATTTTGCTCAGGTTGCATTTGCATGAATTTTTTAGTGGCTCTTTCAACTTCTAAAATTCATCCTTCACTAGGTAATCTAGGTTTACCATTATAGCCATAAGTATTATTAGGAGGGTAGGGCCTATAATTGTTATTATCATAAGCATTGTTGCCAAAGTTGTTATTTCTTATGAATTTCACATCAACTTGCTCTTCTTGAGCAACCAAAGAGGCTAAAGGAACATTATTTGGATCAATATGGGCTTTCCCACTAACAAGCATAGACATAATAATATCAATCTTATCACTCAAGGAGGAAGTTTCCTCAATAGAATTTACCTTCCTACCTTGTGGAGCTCTCTCAGTATGCCATTCAGAATAATTAACCATCATATTGTCCAGAAGTTTTGTTGCAGCACCCAAAGTGATGGTCATAAAGGTACCTCCAACAGCAGAATCCAATAGGTTCCTTGAAGAATAGTTCAATCCTGCATAAAAAGTTTGGATGATCATCCAAGCAGTCAGTCCATGAGTGGGACAATTCTTTACCAAAGATTTCATTCTTTCCCAAGCTTGAGCAACATGTTCATTATCAGATTGTTTAAACTTCATTATTTCACTTCTCATAGATATAATCTTAGCCGGAGGATAGTACTTTCCAATGAAAGCATCTTTGCACTTAGTCCAAGAATCAATACTATTCCTAGTTAAGGAATTCAACTATTCTTTAGCTTTTCCTCTCAAAGAGAAAGGAAACAATTTCAGCTTAATAATATCACCATCTATATCCCTATGCTTTTGCATCTCACAAAGTTCAACAAAGTTATTTAGATGGGCAGAAGCATCTTCATTACCAATACCAGAAAATTGTTCTCTCATAACAAGATTGAGTAAAGCAGGTTTTATCTCAAAGAAAGTATCTCGAGGCACAGTTGGAGCAATAGGTGTGCTCATAAAATCATTGTTGTTGGTGCTAGTGAAGTCACACAACTTAGTGTTTTCAAGAGTAGTCATTTTTTTGTGTTTTCAAATAAGAAAGCAAACTAGTAAAACTAATTTTTTGTGTTTTTGATAAAGAAACAAGCAAACAAAGCAAAAAGAAACTAAGCAAAACAAAAATAACAAAGTAAAGAGATTGGTTATGAGGGACTCCCCTTGTGAAGATGTCCTTGACTCCCCTGCAATGGCGCTAGAAAAATGCTTGATGGCTCAGTGTTGACGTAGAGCTCGTTGGGAACCCCAAGAGCTCGTTGGCAATGGCGCACTACCGGTGCTAGTAGCAACATGGAGACATGCACAACACAACCACAGAACTTTGTCCCCAACTTGCGGTGAGGTTGTCAATCTCACCATGTTTTGCTGAAAACAAAGGATTAAACGTATCGAATGGAAAGAAGTAAAAGTTTGCAGAAAGTAAACACAAAGCAGTAAACATTTTGTAGATTGTATGTAAAAAAGAGGACCGGGATCCATAGTTCACTAGAGGTGGCTCTCCTTAAGATAGATAACATGCTGGGTGAACAAATTAGAGCAGGGCAATTGACAAACATCGAGAAAGCAATACATGCATATACTAATCATCTTGACTCCTTTGAGACTTGATTGGGCATTACAAAATTATACATAGACCGCCATCCAAATGCATCTATGACTAATAATCCACCTTCAGGTTATCATCCGAACCCCCTATAGTATTAAGTTGCAAGCAACAAATTATTGCTTTACGAACTACGTGTAAAGTAAACAATACGATTGTTCTATGAACAAAGGATTGTTGTTTTCTCCCTAGTAGCAACAACACATCTAGTACCTTAGAGATTTCTGTCACTCCCCAGATTACCAGAGGCATGAACCCACTATCGAGCATAAATACTAACCCTTGGAGTTGCTAGCATCTACTTGGCCAAGATAGCTACTAACAACAGAAAGCATGCAAGATCACAAATAACAAAGACATGATAGAATCAATAATCAATCTGAAATAGCATCTCAATATCCATCGGATCCCCGCAAACACAACATGTAGAATTACAAATAAATGATCTTGATCATGAACGGAGCTCACAAGATCTAGACATGAAAGCACAAAGGAGGAGAACCAGCCATCTAGCTACTACATGGATCTGTATTCCAAGGATGAACTACTCACGCATCACACTGGAGGCTTGAATGGTGATGAAGAAGGCCTCCAGGGTGAATTCCCCTCTCCGGAAGGGTGCCGGGAAGAGCTTCAGATCCCTCCCGATCTAGGGATGGAGATGACGGCGGCTACAGACTCTTTCATGGATTTTTTTGATCGGGTCCCTAGGGTTTTCATCCTGAGGGCATCTTATAGGCGGAAGGAGAGGCCGAGGGGGTGCTAGGGTCGGCTAGACCACCCCTTGGCGTGGGCTCGGCCTGGCCGCATGGGAAAGTGGTGTGGCCGGACCCCAGCTCTTCTCTGTCTCGTATTCTGGCATCTGATGACTTCTGGAAAATAGGCACTTTGGCTTGTGTCCTGTCCAATTCCCAGAATATTCATTTTCTAACTTTCCTGGAACCAAAAACAACAGAAAACAGGCAGCTGGCACTGTGGCTCTTATTAATAGGTTAGTCCAAGAAATCATATGGAAAGTACTCCAAAGTGTGGACAAAACACAACAAAGTGGATAACACCAAGCATGGAACATCAAAAATTATAGATACATTTGCAATGTATCACTTACCACTTCCCTTCTTGGAGGCGGAACCATTATGTTTTTCACCTACCACTTCATCTTCCTTGGATTCAGTGTTAGCCTTATCCTTGGATGAGGGAGTGGCAGCCTCAGAGGAGGATGGAGATGGGGCTACAGATGATGTGAGGCAAGCAATCATTTGTTGCATCTCCTCCATCTTGGTCTCAAAGGATTTCAACAAGGTTGTTTCCAATGTCTTGAGGTCATCCATTGTGACCTTGTCCACAGCCTCATTCCCATTCTCCTTCGTACCCATACTTCTCTTAGGTGGTTAAGCCCGAATAAAGAGCCGAGGCTCTGATGCCAATTGAAATGGATCATATGGGCACCTAGAGGGGGGGTGAATAGGTGCTACTTCAAATTTTAATGCTTTTTCAATTTTAGGCTTGACACAAAAGGTAAATTCTCTAGATAGACTATTATGAAGAATTTTCCTATATGCAAACCTAACTACTAGCGAGTAAAAGGCGAGTGGGAAAGAGGAACGAGTGAACCATATTGAAGCACGCGGAGACACAGGATTTGTTTTACCGCAGTTCCTTCCTTTTTAAGGGAAGTACATCTGCGTTGGAGGGGTGGGCGGTACTAAGACCACCACGCCACAATAGGCCTCACCCTGTTCTCCGATGGATCCCACAACCAAAGGCCTGATCCACCTTTCCACTATAGGAACCCTTCGAGGCGGGAACCGGCGCCTTTACACAACTAGAGGGGCACAACTCCACAACCAAATTGGAGGCTCCCGTAATGATAACAAGATGCCACAAGAACAAGTTATCAATAACACAGCACAAGATCCAGATATTAACAAGAATACTAGATCGGGAATTTCTCCAAATGAATGGAGAGGATTTGATGTGCTTGATTTGTGATGACGATGTAGACTGTCTCCTCCTTCAATTCCCCCAAAGATCGAAGCCTTTGGGTGGTTGAAGTGGGAGATCGAGAGAGAGAGCTCTTGCAATGGGTCTGACACTTTTCAAATGAATCAAGCGTTCTGCCTGAAGGGGATGAAGGGGCTTTTATACCCCCTTCCCCAACTAATCCGTTGGAGCCTTTGGGGGCCGGATTATCCGACCCAAGTGAGGGCCAGATTATCCGGCCTGGGGAAAACTCCGCCCCCGACTCAGATTATCCAGCAAAAAATCCGCCTACGAACAGAAGCTCGCGCAGGCTGGCCCTTGACATCTTCTCCCGGGGACCAGATTATCCGGCCCTAGGGGACAACCGGATTATCCGGCTGGGGAAAAATTCCGCCCCAGCCACAGAATATCTGGGGGAAATTCCGCCCCCAGACACAAGCTCGCGTAGACACTCCCTTGGGCGATTCCCCTGGGGCCGGAATATCTGGCCCAACATGAGAGCCGGATTATTCGGTCGAGGGAGAAAATCCGCCCTAGAGCCGGACTGTCCAGGGGAAAATCCGCCCCCAGACAGAAGCACACACGCAGCCAACCCTGGCCAAGATGGTCCGGCCGGATTATCCGGCCCATGAAGGGGGCGGATAATCCGGTCCCCCAAACACTTAAAACTTTCCTGCAACACTTAGTGCACATTAGAAATTCCATGGTATTGTTATCTAACACACAAAACATAGGGAACCATGAAATGTTCTTTCAACACCATGCATAGGAATTTATAGTAGACTCTATGGAACAACTTGGTTTTCTTGGGGGTTTGATGCATGAGTGGAACTCATACTTAGTACATGTGGAGGCTAGCAAAAGACTGGGAGCGACCAACTAAGAGAGCACTAATGGCCATAATCATGCAAAGCAACAAAACATTATTGATTAAATCATAAAGTGCTATTACAAGTCAAAAAACTAAATGATCGTAGAAGTTGAGGTGACTGGTTCATAGTCTTAACATGGTGTAAGCATGTGCCAAGTCAACCCAAATAAAGCATTGAAGGAGAATACCACAATATTATGCTTTTGTATGCTAAAACAACGCATGATTTTTTGAAGGCACATTATGCAATCTCAATTGTTTGGAACAAGTCATGCTACACCAATAATCACTAAGCATAAAGTCAAAGCAATATCAAACATGACATGATAAAGTCTAGGCCACAGTCAAAACAAAACTCCTTTTGTACCACTTATGAGCATGAACTTTCCTACTCTTTTCCAATCACCAATCAACTTATTTGAAATATCATATGAATGCAGGGGTCCATAAAATTTATTTAAGCAAACTAAACAAAAGAAAACTAAAAGCAAAAACGAAGACGCTCCAAGAACAACACAATTGTGCATGAAACAATAAAAATGAAGTGTTTTGGAAGAAAACCTGAGATTTTTATTGATGAAGAAGGGCATGCCTTGGGCATCCCCAAGCTTTGATGCTTGTACTTCTTGAATATTTCTTGGGGTGACACAGGTGGCATCCCCAAGCTTGAGCTTTTATCCATACTTCATCTTATCACATTATTCTTCCCCTACACTTGAAAATTTTCCTTCATACAACACTTAACACAATCCTCATTAGCAACATTACTGTATTCAAGATAATTTGTCCTATGGTTTAGTTTCATCACAAGTAAAACTTCCATTAGAACACAAGCTATTGTAGCAATTCTTTCTAAAAGCTCAAGTGATCAAAGAGAACTAAAAGAGAAAGAGATTAAGAGGCAAATGCAAATAATGGCAGAAATCTGTCAAAACAGACCAGCAGGTAAAAAATCATTTTTTTAGATGACCTTCTGTTGCTCAAATCGAAACATGATGAACTAACGAAACTTAGATAATAACCTGGGGCAGAAGCACACAAAATTACAGCTCAATCCGACATATACAGATTTATCACGAATTTTTACAGTGGAGCACAAAAATCTGTTTCAGGACAGCAACTTTCCCAAGTCTTACTTGTCTCTCATTAGAGGTTATTCTTGGCACAAAAACCACACAAAAATGATAAGGAGAGGTTATTACATAAGTAATAACTTCCAAGACTCAACAAAAGAAAAACTTACTAAATAGAAATTTGGGTTATCTCCCAATAGTGCTTTTCTTTAACGCCTTTGAGCTAGGCATAGGAAGCAAGATTCAAGTATTTTGAAATGAAGAAGCATTAAGACCAAATTTATTTTTAATAGGAGAGGCAAAAGGTATATTATTTCTCTTCCTAGGGAAGTATTCTATACCTTTCTTGAGTGGGAGTTGATATTTAATGGTGCCTTCATTCATATCAGTAATAGCACCAACTATGCTAAGAAAAGGTCTTCCCAAGGTAATAGGACAAGCAGCATTGCATTCAACATCCAAAACATAGGAATCAACGGGGACATAGGTATTGTTAACCATAATAAGAACATCATTAATACTCCCCATGAGTTTCTTTTTAACATTATCATCAAGTTGGACATCTAAATAACAATCTTCCAATGGTGGCAAATCAAGCATTTCATAAATCCTTCTAGGCATAATAGACACACTACTATCAAGATCACATAAAGCTTTAAGATCAAAATCATTCAATTTCGTATTAATGATGGGTTCCCAACCATCTTCTAATTTCCTAGGAATAGAAGCTTTATGTTTCAACTTCTCTTCTTTTATTTTCATGAGAGCATCGGCAATATGTTTTGTAAAGGCCATATTCATAACACTAGCATTAGGACTTCTAGCAAGCTTTTGTAGGAACTTAATTACTTCAGAAATATTGCACCCATCTATATCAAAATCAAAATTACCATCCAAGGAAGTAGAACTATTGTCTTCCATATTAATGGGGACTTCATGGGGTTTGCTAGCATCAACATTAGTGGTGGTGATAGTACAAATACTACTATTTCTAGCAATTTCATCTTCTCTTTCCCAGTTAGCATGCAATTTAGCTAACAGTCTAATATTTTCATCAATTCCAACTTGTATGGCATTAGTAGCAGCAAAGGGGTTTTCCATAGGTTCAGGTTTAGTAGCCATTTGATTGTGCTTCAGACAAAGATGATGTTTTTTTCAGCATTCGAAAGTTTTTCCTCAACAGTTTTATTGAAAACAGTTTGTTTACTAATAAAATCCTTAAGCATGATTTCAAGTTCAGAGGGTGCACTTCTATTGTTGTTGTAGGAATTGCCATAAGCATTACCATTATTGGGAGGATATGGCATATAATTGTTATTACCAAAATTATTTCTATAGGCATTGTTGCTAGAATTATTATTTCTAATGAAGTTCACATCAACTTGCTCTTCTTGAGCAACCAAAGAGGCTAAGGGAACATGATTTGGATCAATATGAGTTTTTCCATTAACGAGCATAGACATAATAACATCAATTTTATCACTCAAGGAGGAGGTTTCTTCAACATAATTTACCTTCTTACCTGATGGAGCTCTGTCAGTGTGCCATTCAGAATAGTTGACAATCATATTATCAAGGAACTTTGTTGCAGCACCCAAAGTAATGGTCATAAAGGTGCCTCCAGCAGCAGAATCCAATAGATTTCTTGAAGAATAATTCAGTCTTGCATAGAAGGTTTGGATAATCATCCAAGCAGTCAATCCATGAGTGGGACAATTCTTTACCAAAGATTTTATTCTTTCCCGGGCTTGAGTAACATTTTCATTATCAAATTGTTTAAATTTCATTATTTCATGTCTCATAGATATAATCTTAGCAAGTGGATATTATTTTCGAATGAAAGCTTCTTTGCATTTAATCCAGGAATCAATACTATTTCTAGGTAGGGATAGCAACCATTCTTTAGATTTTCCTCTTAAAGAGAAAGAAAACAATCTAAGCTTAATAATATCTCCATCTATATCCCTATGTTTTTGCATCTCACAAAGTTCAACAGAGTTATTAAGGTGAGTAGCAGCATCATCAGTACCAACACCAGAGAACTGTTCTTTCATAACAAGATTGAGCAAAGCAGGTTTAATTTCAAAGAAAACAGCTTCAGGAACAGGTGGAGTAATACATGTGCACATGAAATCATTGTTGTTGGTGCTAGTGAAGTCACACAACTTAGAGTTTTCAAGAGTAGTCATTTTTTGTGTTTTTGATAAAAGGAAGCAAACTAGTATTCTAAAAATGTTGTGTTTTTGGTAAAAAGAAACAAGCAAACTAAGCAGAAATAAACTAAGCAAAACAAAAAACAAAGTAAAGAGATTGGTAGTGAGAGACTTCCCTTGTGAAGTTGTCCTTGACTCCCCGGCAATGGCGCCAGAAAAAGTGCTTGGTGGCTCAAAATGTAGAGCTCGTTGGGGACCCCAAGAGGAAGGTATGATGATCACAGCAACAAGTTTTCCCTTAGTTATGAAACTAAGGTTATCGAACCAGTAGGAGCAAGGAAACGACCCCAAGGTGTTGCTAGCAAATTCGAATCCTACACAACACAACCACAGAACTTTGCCCCCAACTTACAGTGAGGTTGTCAATCTCACCGGTTTGCTGAAAACAAAGGATTAAACGTATTGTGTGGAAGATAGTAATTGCTTGTAGAAAGTAAACAGTAATAGTAGATGGTATAACAATGGTAAAAGCATGGACCGGAGTCCATAGTTCACTAGAGGTGATTCTCCTTAAGATAGATAACATGCTGGGTGAACAAATTACAGCGGGGCAATTGCCAGATTCGAGAAAGCATACAATCCATATACTAGACATCTTGAGTCCTATGAGATTTGATTGGGCATTATAACATTATACACAGACCGTAATCCAACTGCATCTATGACTAATAATCCACCTTCAAGTTATCATCCGAACCCCTTCCAGTATTAAGTTGCAAGCAATAGATAATTGCATCAAGCAAAGTGTGTAAAGTAAACAATATGATTGTCCCATGGACAAAGGATTGCTGTTTTCTCCCTAGTAGCAACAGCACATGTACACCTTAGAGATTCCTGTCACTTCCCCAGATTACTAGAGGCATGAACCCACTATCGAGTATAACTAATCCCTCTTGGAGTTGCAAGCATCTACTTGGCCAAGATAGTTACAAACAACGGAGAGCATGTAAGATCACAAATAACGTAGACATGGTAGAATCAATAATCAATCTAAAATAGCATCTCAATATCCATCGGATCCCTGCAAACACAACATGTAAGATTACAAATAGATGATCTTGATCATGAACGGAGCTCACAAGATCTAAACATGATAGCACAAAGGAGGAGAGCCAACCATCTAGCTACTACATGGACCCATAGTCCAAGGATGAACTACACATGGATCATACTGGAGGCATGCATGGTGATGAAGAAGGCCTCCAGGGTGATCTCTCCCCTCCGGAAGGGTGCCGGGAAGAGCTTCATATCCCTCCCGATCTAGGGATGGAGATGACAGCGGCTACAAACTCTTTAGTGAAATTTTTATTGGGTCCTTAGGGTTTTCATCCTGGGAGGCTTTTATAGGCCAAGGGGCAAGGTCGGTTGAGCACTAGGGTCAACACCCGGATTTTTAATCCTAGATGCCTGTTATGCCATACCTCGCAATCCCAGGATTACCATTTTTGCGAGACATAACAGATTGGATATCATAGTCCATCATCCATTACAAACCATAATAAGGTTTTACACAAATAAAGGATCTCATAATCCAGTCTTAATACAAAAAAGCAGCGGAATAAACGTAGTAGTTGGCTCCATCTTCAGGGTCACAGGCAATGCTGGCGATGGGAGATGATCCTAGTTGTCGTAGCCATCCTGTTGTCCATCCTCCTGATAGTCCTCCTCATAGTCTGGCCACGGGAATAGCCAGGGACAAAGCCATGAGTACTCTTTAAGTACTCACAAACTATCACTAACAAGTAAGGTAGTTCTAGTAGGAATCCTGAGCTCTAAGTTTATTTGCAAAAAGCCAGATTTATCTAAACTAAGTTCAGAAGTAAAGAAAACTAAGTAAAAGTTCTAAATCACTTTAAGTTGCGAACCTAGTTTTCATATTCACAACCCTATTGTGGTCAAGTCAAAATCATAGATCACTTCACAAGTCATTTTGAAAACATCTGACGATGGAATGGTATGGCCACTCCAACTGTCCATGTCTATGGACGCGGCTATTCGAATAGTTTAACACTCTACAGAGGTGGTACACTTTCACCACAAAATTCAACACATTCGTCAGGGATTGTAACATCCCAAAACTTAATCCAAGGTTATTAAGATCCAAATCATCAAATTTAGGGTTAACAAAAACTTTTCCATTTAAAATAATTAAGCATTCATATGTGTGTGCATTTAAATTAGGAGTTGTTTTGAATTGCCATGTTTGAGTGATCCATTGATTGTAAAATGATTCTAAGGTGAATTAAACATCATCTAGAGCATTCCCAAACAAATCCCAAAGAAAAACAAATCAAAAAGAATAAAATAAGCAAATGGTCACTTTTGCCATTTTAATCACCTAGCCTACTTTGGCTATTCCTAGAACTCAAATATTAACAGAAACAATTGTGGATCTTTGCAACCCTTGCTAATACAAGTAGTGATGTGCGAAGGCCCACTTTGTGATCTCCCAAAATCATTCAAACTCTAATTTTAAATGACATTTAAAAATTGAATCTAGTGTATGTATCAAGATCACCCTATTTCAAAAACCACTCAAATGAACTCCATTTAAAGATCCAAAGCAACCACAGAGGCTTAAGCATGTGACCAACAACTCCACCAAATTTCATCTCAAAATTCAAAGTTTTCTTCTTGCGGCCATTTGGTCGAACAGGTGGCATGCACAATTTTTTTGCCTAACAAACACTATTGCTTGATCAATGCCTTGTCGAGTTTTTGGCCTCCATTTGGTCCCCTTGTCTCCCCTAAGTCTAACCAGCACATTACTAAGCTACTAACCAGCCTAGAGCAGCAGTGTCGCGCCACCTCGAGGACGTGCCCGCCGGCCAACCTTGCCCAAGCCGCATGCGGCCACCAGCCCCTCTCCGCCGCTCCAGGAAGGGAGGCGTGACCTCACCTCCGCCCACGGTCCACCCCACGACCGCAGATAACCCCTGGACCACTCCTAGCCTCGTCGCCCTTTCTCTCTGCGCGCGGCAAGAGCGCGCTAGAGCGCCCTCACCGCCAGCATGCCACAGACCGAGCCTTGACCGCAGACCGTGCGCGCCGCTCTACCTCGACCCCAGCACCCCGCCAGACACGGTCGTGCGCCGCCACGCGACCCACGGTCACTGAGCGCCGCGTTGAGCATCGCCTCTGTCTCCTAGAGAGTGCAACGCTCCCGACCATATGCCACCGCCCCTAGCCGCGCCATTGCGCCGTAGCTTACCGCTAGGAGGCAAGTCACCGTCGGCCTACCTCACCCACGCTGATAGCCCCCTGTACCGCCCTTGCCGGAGACGCCTGCCCACACCTCTCGGTCTCACTGTCGCACCTATATAAGTAGGCCTCCCTAGCACGAATTCCTCACACTATTCCTCTCCCCTCTCTCCCCTGAACATTTCCCCTCTCTCGCTGGAGCCACTTGAGCCGTAGTTTGCCGGAATTACATCGGAGGAGCCCGCTATAGAGGAGGAGACGCTGCCGTCGATTCCGTCCACCGTAGCCCTTGCCGTGACCTCGCCTTAGTCCGCCGTCGCCATCCAGTATGATCGCCCACCTCGCCGCACTAGCTGGAGCCCTGGTACGTCCCCATTAGACCCCCACCGTCCATTTAGGGTCCGATCTCACCGGCGACGAGTCCGTCATCGACGACGACTGGGAGCCGTTGATCCATGTTATAATCGTGTGGCCCAGATTGCTAGATACCATTTCGGGTTTTATGTCTCGCTGACAAGCGGGACCAACCTGTTAGTCGCCCTCTGCGCCGCTGAGCGCCACTGGGCCGGCCCATTTCCTTTCCCACGTGACCCAGTAATTCAAATATAGACTTTTCTATTTTGGTTTAAACTCAATTATGTCCCTTAGTTCAAAAATCAATTCAGGAAGATTTACTGAACCAAATTGAGTGATTCTAATTTTGTTGGAAAGCTTCTGCAAAGATATATCCAAGCCCATTGGATTTAATTCATTTAGAGTTAGAGATCTCTCCTAGTAAAAATAACAAGACAGAAGCATTTGCACCTTCAAACATTTTTATAAAATCAACCATAATAGTTTTTGAGTTGATTCCAACTCTCAAAAATCACATTTAACCATACCTATCTGAATATGTAATAATATTAAGGTTTACATGAAGTGACTTTGGACTAGTACCAAATTAGTGCTATATAGGAATTTCTAGTCACTTTAAATCATTAAATATTAAACTTAAACTTATTAAATTGTGATGCAAACTTTAAATCACATTCCCATATGTTAGAATATGTGGTGATGACATGTGTCCACATGATCCCATATTTTAATTGGAGGATATTAAATCTTTGTTAATTTCAATGAGTAGAAATTACTTTTCTTAAATAAAAAGAATGAAGCTAGTTAATAAAACCATGTGATGCTTGTGATGATAATAGATCATCAAATGTGTGCCTTAGTGTACTAAGTAGCCTAGTTAAGCATTGTTTGTTGATTGTGTATCCCGTATGTATTTTATAGACAATAGTACCGACCAAGATTTCGAGGAGGAGTTCTACCAAGAGGAGGAGGAAGAAAACTTCAACCACTACACCAACCAAGGAAAGCTATTGTTGGAAAGCTAGAATTAAGCTAGATAATCTAAGCAAGATGCATTAGGCATGCTTTGGTTATACCACTTTGACTATTTACCTACCCCAAGTTTTATCTCCAAGCTTTTACCTTCTTTACTTTTTTTAAATCCTTTACTTGTTTAAAGGTAGCATAAAAAGTATAAAACTTGACCTATCTAGATAACCTTAGATGTCATTCTATGGCATGAGATTGAGATTAGCATCCCACCTTACTGAACACTCTTAACTTAGTAGCTTAGAGCTAAATCAAAACTTGAGTCACCTTAGATGGGAACCCTTGGTGAAAATGAATTGTGAAAACCTTGGAATGATGTGTCATTCTATTAAGATGTTTGACATGTGTTGAGAAACAAAAATGGTTTATGATGATGAAAATGTTGAGGCATGAGCCTTAGCCCTTTATAAAAACTGATGGTTGGGTTCGAATGCGATACCATTCCAATTTTACCATACAACCATAATACCTGAATTGGGTAAGGCTTAGCCAGAAGTTTATATGCATTAGTATTAGTTCCCTCGTGGGAGAGGTTTGAGCTGAGGCTACCTCTCAATGTTGTCCACCTATGCAGTGCCCAAGATGACAGATGGTCATGGTTGGGAGGCCATACTCATAGGAGAGGTGATTATACTAGGGTGTGTAAAGGAAAGGTTATGTTTGATTATCTGCATACTAAGTATGATGATTCAGGGTTATCCCTGACAGATGTATCGAATCTTGTGGTGAAAGTGAACCACCTCTTCAGAGTGTCAAACTATTCGAATAGCCGCGTCCGCGGTTATGGATAGTTGGAGTGGCCATATTGCTCCATTGTCAGATATTTTCAAAACAACTTATGAAATGAATTGTGCCATGACTTGACCACAACAGAGTTGTGATTATGACACTAGCTTCCCAACTTAAGTGATTCTAGAACTTTATTTTATCTTTCTTTGTTTCTGAACTCAGCTTAGGTTTCAAACTTAACTTTAGAAATAAATTTAGAGTAGCAATCCCACTAGAACTACCTTACTTGTTAGTAATAGTTTGCGAGTACTTAAAGAGTACTCATGGCTTTTGTCCCTGGCTACTCCTATGGCCATACTATGAAGGAGACTACCAAGATGATGGACAGCAGGATGGCTATGATAACTAGGACTATCTTCCATCGTCAACATTGCCTGTGCCACCGAAGATGGACCCCACTGCTATGCTTATTATTTATTCTGGTACTTGTTGTATTAAGACTGGATCATGAGATCCTTTATTTGTGTAAGACCTTATATTGGTTTGTAATGGATGATGTACTGTGATATCCAATCTGTTATGTCTCGCAAAAATGGTAATCCTGGGATTGCGATGTATGACATAATAGGCATCTGGGATTAAAAATCCGGGTGTTGACAGGGATAACCCTGAATCAATCATACTTGGTATGCGGATAATCAATCATAACCTTTCAATTACACACACTAGTATAGGCACCTCCCCTATGAGATTGGCCTCCCAGCCATGGCCATCTGCCATCCCGGGCACTACATAGGTGGACATTCACACTCACGAGGTAGCCTCAGCTCAAACCTCTTCCGCGAGGGAACCCATACTAAGGCATATAAGCTTCTGGCTAACCCCTACCCAATTCAGGTATTGTGGTTGTACTGTAAAATTGGAATGGTATCGCATCCGAACCCAGCCATCAGTTTTTGTAAATGGGCTAAGGCTCATGCCTCAACATTTTCATCATCAAATCCTTTTTTGTCCATAACACATGTCAAAACATTTCAATAGAATGAAACATCATTCCAAGGTTTACATAATCATTTTCACCAAGTATTCCCATCTAAAGTGATCATCTTTTATGCTTAGCACTAGCCACTAAGGTTAAGAGTGTTCACTAATGAGGGGTGCTAGTCTTCAATCTCATGCCATAGAATGACATCTAAGTATAGGCTTAGTTTTATACTCTTTATGCTATCTATACTATTTTTCTAAAAGTAAAGAGCTTTGGTAAAGTAAAAGAGTAAACCTTGCAAGTAAAACTTGGGATTCGTATAAATCAAAGATATATAACCAAAGCATGCCTAATGCATCTTGCTTAGATTATCTTGCATGGTTAACTTGTATAATTCTAGCTTACAAGTGGTAGCTTACCAATAATAGCTTGCATGGTTAACTTGTAGTGCTATGTAACACCCTCAAATTGGCCCTATGCAAGTTTCGGCGATTCCCGCCAAACCTGCATAGAAACGATTCAAGGACGCCCACCAGGCACTTTCGTGCGGGTGGAAAAACGAAGTAATACCATTACACAACAATCCTCAATGGGACCCACAGAACAGATATTTATACAACACGACTCCAAGAGTCAAGAATACAGATATAATATACAAAGATCCAAATCACCTTGAAAACGATAGAGCATCCGGCTACGGACAAGATGCAAATGGGGCTAAGAGCCCTGAAGAATAACCAATGACGTCCATAACCCTGCCCAGGCCAAGCCGGAAGGGTAACCCTGCTAACGACGTCGATCTCAAACCTGCTAAAACCAAAGGGGTGCCGACAAAGGGCAAAGGAAAAAGAGGAGTGTTAGTACTGAGGCCAGTACAAGGCGAGGCTAGAATTCGGCGGCTCTCGCCTACATAGGTATGGTGGGCTGAAGCGGCAGCGCAGCGGCACTAAACAACCTATAGAGACTCAGTAAAACTGGCGGTTATCAGAGAGGGATAAGAAAGACCTATTCGGATCCAACCTGAAGCTAACACCAAACAAACCCATCCTGGTATTTCCCCCTCGAGACCAAACGAGGAAGTCGGACCAAGGAACTCACACGGTTGGCAATTTTAATCATTCCATTATAGTTGCAACAATTACTAATCAGATATAGATAGCATGAGTCATCCTGATAGCATAAGTAGTGGGCAGTTTTAGTTAACATTCCGTTGTAGTTGGAACATTTACTAGTCAGATATAATTGTCCTCAGGAAGCCCAAAACCCAGCAGTTGTTGGCACTTTAATCACATTCCATTGGACTTGCAATACTTACTAGGCAGATATATCAGACACGACACAACCCAGATCCACCAGCTATTGGCATTTTTAACATCCATTCTGTTATAGTTGAATCTAAATTACTAGTCACATTTTAAGTCAAATTTATAGCACTACTTTAGTTATGCTTGTCTATGATCGAGATACTGTGCTCCAAGTTGTCCATAACTGTGGACACGGCTTTCAGAAAGTTTTACCCTGCAGGGGTGCACAAATAGCAACACACACAAAATCAACCTCGGAAAAACCAACTCAAAACCCAACGAGGCATTCACGACAAAGCGATCACAGGATTCAGAAATATTTCAGGGGGCCACCCCACTAAGCTACCCACAACAAAGTTGGCCGGCTCCGGAATGGACCTAGGGTTTGTGTGGACGGCTGTAAACGACTGGGAACCCTAAAGTGTGATTGGGCTTGTCGATACAGCGAAAACGTGTCACGATCCTAAATAGTACAGGTGCTCCACGCACAATCGTAAATAAAGCAGTAACATGGCATAAGTACAAGATAGTAATAAAACCCCAAACTAGTTTGTGGCCCCAAGAAATAGAAATGAATCAAGCTCTGGCTCAGGGGGGGTCCATAAGGCCTCTCGGATGTGGATAGTGCGAAAAATCAAGGAACAGGTATCAAGTACTCGGGGTCCTACGGGACACAAGTGAGCGTGGAAGAACCAAATAACATCTATTGCCCACCGATGGCTCTGCATTAGTTATATCTAGCATTTTAATAGTTGTAATTAAAGTCATGATCATCTCCACCATTAAGCATCTCCACCATTAACATCCGCCAGCATTCCAACAACTATGGTACTTGACAACACGAGATCACACCTGAGCAAGCAACTACGACTCGCAAGGCCAGCTATCTACCAAACACGGGTAATGGGAGGTGTCCAAGGCAATATAGAGGCTGCGCGGGATATAACTGGTGCACGGAAACCTAAAGTATCGCGACACGGATAGCAGTAGATCAACAGGAGGGAATAAAGACTATAAATGCAAATAGGTAGAAGGGGAAGAGATGCTCGCCTGGGAAACACTACCGACGGATCATATCCGGAGAACTTGTCGATACTCGCATCAACTCATCGGCCTAATCCGCGAAGAAGCAAAGCACTAAAGAAACACCGGATGCAATATTTAATACTACGACAGAAGATCCGGCATGATCATGATATGCATGCGAGATGAAAAATTATTATGCAACAAGTTTTATATATAGCATTCATAAAATAGGGGCTCGGAAAAGGTTCACACATCTGGGTTCGGCAGATCTTGGGTTCCGGGGGTCCGGGGTTCGACAGGGTTCGACGGGGATCGGTCTCGGCGGAAACGTTCTCGGACAACGGAGTAGATCTTGTCGCATCCGAGAAGAAGGACTTGGTTTGGCGTCGTGGGTGCATCGGATTTGCCCTGGTCGGTGTCGATCTTGTTGTCGCGAAGATCTTGTCGGGTCCGCGTGTCGGGCTGGTCTTGGCATTCGGTGGCGATCTTGGCGGTCTTCGGATCCGTGAAGTAGATCTTGCTGTTCCGGGATGGAGAACTCAGCGCTCCGGGAAGAAGGTCTTGCGGTTTCCGTGTTGGCGATCTTGGCGTCCGGTCATCGGGCATCGGTGCGGGAAGGAGGTCTTGTCACATGTGTGATCTTCGGGTCCGTGAAGTAGGCTTCGAGTATGGCGACGCATGTCGAAGATCTTGTCGGTGGCCTTGGAGTGGTACTCTGGGGCTGCTTCGGGTTCCTGGCGATGGTCTTGGTAGCACAATCCCGGACCTTGTCGTCTAACTCCGATCATCTTCCGGTGGTTTCACACGAGTCGACTTGGCCGCCACATGGTTCACATGGATTGTGCGTGCACGGGTGGTGCGCAAAGACATGGAGGACAGTCACCAACACCTGAATGTGGCACCGACGAGAGACCCACAATGAATGACTTGAGCCGTGCCACAGGAAGTACGAACAGAGAAGGTCGAGCACCACCACATCACCCACTGAACAAAAGAACAGCCAAACAAAGGCGGTCGCACGGTCAACTGACCCAGAGCGGAGGTCACAGGCGCCCGTGGTGGCACATCAAGTAGGCACACGCGAGTACAGGGACCTGGGCATCGATGGCCAACAGCAAAAACGCAAGCGAGCTCGCGGAAAGACGGAGGCGAGGAGGGGCTTGCTGCCACGCTGTAGAGGCAGACCGTCGGAGGTCGAGGTCACCGGCGCTGGCCGGGGCGGGGACTCGCGCGGAGGCGAGCTCGGGCCGGCGGACTCAACGGGGGGGGAGAGGACGGCGCTGCCGGGGTGGAGGAGAGGGACGGTGGCGGCGAGGGTGGAGCCCGATGGGGTCGTCGGCGAGGGAGGAGACAGGGGAGCGGGGCGGGGAACGCGGGGGCCGGAGCTCGAGGCGGCCTGGTGGCGAGGCGGGGCCCGCGGATGCGGATCCTGGCGGCGGCAGAGGAGGCGAGCGGGGCGGTGGGGTCGAGCTCGGGCTCGGGGACGACGACAACACGGAAGGAGAGGGCGGTGGAGAGCTTGTCGGTGGTGAGCACGGGATGCGGGGCGGGGCTCGTGAGGTGGAGGACGGTGGCTAGAGGAACGGCCGCACGGCGGCGAGGGAGGCCGGAGAGGGAGAGGTTACGGGGGCTTGGGGAGGGGGCCGAGGTAGGGGCGACGCGTCGGGGGTTGGTGGGGAACGTGGGGCTAGAGAGGGAGAGATGGCGTGCGGGGTGGGGCTACGCGGGGGGAGGGGCCACCTCGTCAGGCGAGGTTGGAGGGCGGCTGGGCCAGGTGGCGTGGGACCGGGGACGGGCGGGAAAAGCGTCAAGTGGGGGTGGGGATCGATGCAGGTGGGAGCCTGGGCGGCAGATGGGTGCGGTCACGCGGGGCGGGAGTTCCAGGAGGGACCATGTGGGGTGGGGGGCTGAGGTGGCGGGCTGGGGTTGGAGAGAGAGAGGTGGCGGGGTGCCAGGGTGGCGGTAGGGGTTGGTGGGCGCTGGGTAGATATTTTGGGGTGGCCGGCTGGGCCGGTTCGGGCCTGGCGGGCTGCCCCCTAAAAAATAATATAAAAGTTTATTTGTTTTAAACCGTGCGTTTGAAATCCGTTTGTACGAAACAAAAATATTCCGGGCAGCCCGGGGTTTTGATTTGAAATAAAAGCGGGGGATTTTTAGGAAACAAAACTAAGCTTTTAGAAAATAGTTTTAGACAAACCATGCATAATGATGACGATGCTCAAATGCAATGTAGCATGATGACATGAGCATGCGGTCATGATGATGCAATGCACAAAAACACAGCGATTTTATAGTAGTGGTTTTGCGGGGCGCCACATGCTAGGCTTGCCTTGAGTAGAGAAGTGGTTAAAGTTTTCTTCTTCTTCTTTGTAGTACTCCTCCTCCTCGTAACCGGGGTCGGTACTATTGTCTATAAATAAATACAGGGTACAGAATCACCAAACAATACTTAACTACTTCTATTTAGCAAACTAAGGTTCACACTAGATGATCTAGCATCATCACAATCATCACATGGATTAAAGACTTAATCTTATTTATTTTATTTTAGAAAAGTAATTTCTACTCATTGAAATTAATTAAGATTTAATATTCTCCAATTAAAATATGGGATCATGTGGACACATGTCATCACCACATATTCTAATACATGGGAATGTGATTTAAAATGTTGGTCACATTTTATAAAGTTTAAAAGTATTATTTAATAGATTTAAAGTGACTAGAAATGCCCTAATAGCATTATTTTGGTACTAGTCCAATATCACTGCATGCAATCCTAGATATTTTTACATATTCAGATAGATCTTATCAAATGTGATTTTTGAGAGTTGGAATCAACTCAAAAGCTTTTATGGTTGATTTTTGGAAAATGTTTGAAGTTGCAAAAGTCTCTGTCTTATTATTTTTTCTATAGATTATCTCTAACTCCAAATGATTTAAATCCAATGGGCTTGGATATATAATTTAATTAGCTTTCTAGCAAAATTGAAATCATGCAATTTGGTTAAGTGAAACTCTCTAATTGATTTTTGAATATGTGGACATAATAGGATTTTAACTAAAAAGGAAAATCCATATTTGAATTTCCAGGCCTGAGCAGGAAAGCTAAACAGGCTGGCCCAACTGCACTACGCGGCGCAGCGGGATGATAACAGATGGGGCCCACCAGTCAACGACTCAGTTTAACCGAAATGGTATCTAAGCATTTGGGTCGTGCGATCCTATTCTAATCCAACGGTCGAGCGTCATCATCGACGACGAACTGCTCCGGCGAGGAATGTGACCCAACGTGGCAGGGGGGGTCTCGCGGGGCTCACCTAGGCTCCATCTAGGGTCGGTGATGGGGGCAAACGACATGGTAGACGATGGCGAGGCGAGGCGTGGTCATGGCAGGGCTTGGGGTGGTCGGAATCAACGGCGCCCTTCTCCTCCGGCAGCGGCGGGCTCCAGTGAAATTCCGGTGCGGTGGTGCTCGCCTTGCTCCGGGGAGAAGTGGGGAGGGTCAGTGAGGAGTGAGGTGGTGTGGAGAAATGGGGTGGAGAGGCCCTCTATTTATACACCGACGAGGCAACCGAGTGGGATGGGTTGGCATCTCCGGCAAGGACGGTACAATGAGCTAAAGGCATGGGCGAGGGTGTAGGACAGTGCGGTGCTCCCTGGCAGTTCTCACGGAAGTAAGGGCGTGGCACGGGGCTATCTAGTTTGGTCTAGCACGTGCGGCGCTCCGCGCGAGACAGGCGGCGTTCTCGACGGCGCGCAGGAGCTGTGGGTCGTGCGACAGCGAACGGGGGTATCTGCTGGGTTGGCGTGATCATGGCGAGGTTGCGCGTGCGCGGTTAGGGCAAGGCGCAAGCTGGGCGAGCTGGTCGGGCGCGGCGCACTGGCGCGCGCTGGACATGGCGTAGAGGCGTAGAGCGCGGAGGTGCTAGGGTGGTCCACGGCCGGGTTGCGATCGTGGGCTGGACATGGGGTGGCGATAGGCTACAGCGATGCTCCTGGACATCCTGGTTGGGCACGGGGCTGTCTGGAGCGAGCAGGCCTTGGTCGGCCGACGACGACCACAAATGGGCGGCGCTCCACTGTGCTCCACGGTGAAGGGGGGTTGGTCTGGGTGCTGGTTGGACTCAGAGGGGACAGGGAAGTTAAGGGGAGATCAATTGGTCATTTAATTACTGTTTAAACAGTGAAGTTATGCATAAGCTTAATCTGTGCTAACCGGGTGTTTGATGAAATGGCCGCATGAAAGATACATTGGAATTTTTGATTCATATTTGGTGAGTGGTTTGAACTTAAGCTTGATAGTCTTTGTTTGCTTGGATAGGTCAAGGTGAATTGATTTGATGGGTTTGTGAAAAAGTGGAATCTTAACATATGAATTGGATTCAATTTTCCATTGTCCATTAAATTGATTTGCTATATGTTTTTGTAAGTTTGTAAAGTGGTCCTTGATACACCTTTACTTGGTCTAGCAAGGGGTGATAAGAGTTGGAAATGTTTATGTTAAAATTTATCTTCTAGGAACACTCAAAGTGACCTAGTGGTTGAATTTGGCCAAAATGACCATTTGCTTTATTTATTCATATTTGATTTCTTTTTCTTTTGATTTTGTTTGTAATTGGTCTAGATGATGTAACATTCACCTTTAAACCATTTCATAACATTTAGAACAATCAAGCATGGCATAAGCACTCAAATCTACACTAATGCAAACACACATGCATTCATATTCATTTCATTAAGTTTTTGTTAACCCTAATCTTGGGTGATTTGGATTTGATAGTCTTGATTAAAAAGTTTTGGGGTGTTACAACCAGGGGACCCACACCCCTTGGTGGCGCCCCCAGGCCGCGCGGCCACCAGGTGTGGCTGCTCTGGTGCGCCACTTTGTCTCCCCTCCGGACTCCATGTTGCTTCGGGTAAAATATTGACTTTGGCTTTTGTCTGATCCAATTCCGAGAATATTTCTTTACTAGCTTTTCTGAAACCAAAAACAACAGAAAACAGGCAACTGGCACTATGGCATCTTGTTAATAGGTTAGTCCCAGAAAATGTATAAAAATACCTCAAAGTATGAACAAAACATAAGAAAGTAGATATAAAACAAGCATGGAACATCAAAATTATAGATACGTTTACGACGTATCATCTACCAGCTTTAAGAAGAAGATTGATAAGAGAAAGGTGCTTGTCATGTGTGTGAAGTGATCCTAACATTGGGCTCCTGCTTGTCCCAACCGCTTTAACAAGCGCCAGCACGGGAAGGGCATCAAGACTGCTAATGTTGTCATGAGCGACATCGAGATTAAAGATGTTGGGTATGGTATATTACATAATGTACTTTCATTATGTCATTCTCCTTATTGGTGCATTGACACGGGCGCTAATGTACATGTCCGTTCTGATATCTTCATGTTTTCTTCATATCAGGTCAGAGGGACTCAAACTGTGTTGATGAGGAACGACTCACATACTTCTGTTCATGGTGTTGATACGGTCGATTTGAAGTTCACTTTAGGAAAGACCGTGCGCCTGAAGGACGTGCATCATGTTCCCTCAATAAATAAAAATCTTGTTAACAGTTCTCTTCTATGTCGAGACGGTTACAAGTTTGTATTCGAGTCCAATAAATTTGTAATTTCTAAGTATGGAACCTTTGTTGGTAAAGGTTATGAGTGCGGAGGCTTGTTCCACTTATCTCTGTCAGACGTTTGTAATAAAGTTGTTAATCATACTTACACAAATTTTGAATCAAATGTCTGGCATTCTCGTCTTTGCCATATTAATTTTGTTTGTATGATGCGACTAGCCAAAATGAATTTAATCTCTGATTTCACTACTGTTAAGGAATCTAAGTGCTAAGTCTGCGTGCAAGCAAAACAACCTCGCAAGTCACATACGACCGCAGAAGCTAGAAATTTAACACCACTAGAGCTCATACATTCTGATCTTTGTGAGATGAATGTGAAGGGGTTTAGCGCCTGAAAACAATAATTTTTCCTACGCACATAACCCTAATGCTAGTATCTATCTATTAGTAATGCAGTAATGGGAGGAGATTTTTGAAACTTACTCTTGAAGACCAAAAAGCATTGTTGATGTAGTCGTGCCGACGCCGACCTCAAGGTCGTGGATGACTCCACAAGCTCCAATGACTCCGATGGCTCGAACGACTTGAGAACCACTAATGTAGTGTCTCGTGGGGAGTCACACACATACGATGTTTGACGATGACTCCTGATCCCTTATCTAGCGGGGGTTGTGGAAGTAGATCTCCTGGATCCGGAATCCTCGCAGCGCGATGGTGCTCCACGGTGAAGAACACTCTCGTTCGCCCAGCCCTTACCTTGGGGCCACACTCACAAGAGAGAGAGAGGAGGGGACTTGGAGGGGAATGCCTCAAAGCTCAATTGGTGTGTATGGATCCCTCCATATGCCCTCCTTTATATAGGAGGAAGGGAGGCACTCCTCCCTCAAAGTCCCAGGGTGGGACTAACCAAAGGGAGAGATGGGGGAAGCGCTGCCGGCCAACCCCACCATGGGCCCCGCATGGGGGTAAAGCCCACTAGGGCAGCCGACCCTCCTTTGGCCCCTCCTAGGGCGGCGACCCCTTCTTGGGCCCTTTTTCCCTTCGGGAATTGGCCCATTAGGTGGGCTGCCCCATTAAATCATATTTAAATTATTAAATAAATATAAATAAATGTATAATTCAATAATTAACATATATTTACATATTATTTAATCCCCGTTGCACCAGAACTCCTTCTGGACAACTCTGGACACCCGCCGGACTTTCCCGGAACCCTCCCAGTTTTCCCTTCTCTCTTCTTCGGTGATTCCTATGATACCAGAACAATCTTCGAGCACTGTCAAACCCTTAAGCATGTTACCCTATGGTTCGGGAACACTCCAGGCATGGTCGAGATCCCTCTCGGACCAATGATCACCAGAGGGACCTAGATCCCATGATGACCCCTATGCATTCCATGAGAATCTGCGTCGTCTGAACCGTGAAAGATAGTGTCCAATTCCCTTGTCACTTTGAAACTTTACTTGTCCGAGATCAGATCAACGACATCACCATGCTGTGTTCAATCTTGTTACCGACAAATATAACTTTACTCGTTCTGATCTATCCTATCCCTGTGACCTAGTCACACGCTGCAGCTTTATGGATGCCATGTCTCCGAATGGGCATAGAGTATATTTCCGTCATGCGGATGAAAAAATCCCGCTCTTGACACATAATGCCTCTACATGCCCTCTGAATACCTGAACACACCATTATGATCACTGATGAGTGCATATTTGCATCATGTTTTATATTATTATTTTGTATTGTAGATGTAGGATCTTGGTATTTTATGGTGTTCGTGCACATGTTTTATGTCTGTTTTCACCAGGATCAGGACAGATGATGGATACAATTCTTGGAGCAGTTTTACTCGGGACAAAAGGAGTCAAAAACAACGTAAATTGCTTATTTGGGAAATATTAATAACACCAGAAGAAAACCCGAAGCGATCAAGGGAGATAGACGGTTTAACGACCAACTATACGATAGGAATAAATTTTATGGCCGTATAGTTCCCGCCGTATAGTAGGCACCACCACCGCCTCCTCAAATAGTTTTACCCCGTGCAACTGGACCGGAGAGACGACATACAGAACACCTAGAAATCGCTGAAACCTCACCTTTGGAAGTCATCTAGAGGGGGAACTCGTCCACCAGGGATCCATCTTCGCCCTGCGCATATTCAGGAGACTAAGGCATCGATATTTGATGGCTCAGGATACGTTGAGCTTGTTGGGAACCCCAAGAGGAAGGTATGATGAGCACAGCAACAAGTTTCCCTCAGTAATGAAACCAAGGTTATCGATCCAGTAGGAGCAAGGAAACAACCCCAAGGTGTTGTCACCAACTTGGAATCCTGCACAACACAACCACAGAACTTTGCCCCAACTTACAGTGAGGGTGTCAATCCCACCGGTTTTGCTGAAAACAAGGGATTAACCGTATTGTGTGGAACATAATGATTGCTTGCAGAAAGTAAACAGTGGATGGTATATCAATGGTAAAATAATGGACCGGGGTCCATAGTTCACTAGAGGTGATTCTCCTTAAGATAGATGACATGTTGGGTGAACAAATTACAGTGGAGCAATTGACAGACTCCCATGCATATACTAATCATCTTGACTCCTATGAGATTTGATTGGGCATTACAACATTATACATACACCACAATCCAACTGCATCTATGACTAATCATCCACCTTCAGGTTATCATCCAAACCTCGTCCAGTATTAAGTTGCAAGCAACAGATAATTGCATTAAGCAAAGTGTGTAAAACAAACAATATGATCGTCCCATGGACAAAGGATTGCCATTTTCTCCCTAGTAGCAACAGCACATCTAGTACCTCAGAGATTCCTATCACTTCCCCAGATTACTAGAGGCATGAACCCACTATCGAGCATAAATACTCCCTCTTGGAGTTGCTAGCATCTACTTGGCCAAGATAGCTACTAACAACAGAAAGCATGCAAGATGACAAATAACATACACATGATAGAATCAATAATCAATTGGAAATAGCATCTCAATATCCATCGGATCCCTGCAAACACAACATGTAAGATTACAAATAGATGATCTTGATCATGAACGGAGCTCACAAGATCTAAACATGATAGCACAAAGGAGAAGAACCAACCATCTAGCTACTACATGGACCCGTAGTCCAGGGATGAACTACTAACGCATCACACCGGAGGCAGTCATGGTGATTAAGAAGGCCTCCAGGGTGATCTCTCCCCTCTAGCAAGGTGCCGGGAAGAGCTTTTGATCCCCCCGATCTAGGGATCGAGATGGTGGCGGCTATGGACTCTTCCGTGGGTTTCTATTTGGGTCTTTGATCGGGTACTTAGGGTTTTCATCCCGAGAGGTCTTTATAGGCAGAAGGGCAAGGTCGATGGAGGCTCGAGGGGCCCACACCAGGTGGCAGCGCGCCTAGGGCTGGCCGCGCCACCCTAGGGTGTGGCCGCCTCGTGGCCCCCTTCGTCTCCCCTCCGTACTCCGTGTTGCTTCGGGTAAAATATTTACTTTTGCTTTTCTCCGGTCCAATTCCGAGAATATTTCCTTACTAGCTTTTCTGAAACCAAAAACAGCAGAAAACAGGCAACTGGCTCTGTGGGAACTTGTTAATAGGTTAGTTCTAGAAAATGTATAAAAATACCCCAAAGTGTGGACAAAACATAAGAAAGTAGATACTAAACAAGCATGGAACATCAAAAATTATAGATACGTTTATGACGTATCAACATCCCCAAGCTTAACTCTTGCTCGTCCTCGAGTAGGTAAGTGATAAAAAAAATTGAGGTGACATGAACTATCGTAATCTAGATCAAGGTATTTGTAAAACATTGATAGATGGGATTATAGTACTTTAACCTAGCATGAAAGATATAGTTCTAACAATAAGACATAGCAACTATGTTGTAACATGAAAAGGTACAAACAAAAGATTCATGAATAACAATGCTTTGGAAGACTTTTGTTTGTTTCACATATAGAAAACATAATGAGAATGGTATTCAGCTTGTCCCTCATGGTATAGCAAAACATAAATGCATAGGACACCTTTCAAAGTTCATAAGGGTGACTAGATACAAGTAATTTAAGAACAAGCAATATCAAAGTTATAAATCAATTAACAAGTTTTGGGACCACTAAGAATGACCACTATGCTCTCTCTATAGGTGCATAAAGATAGAAGATGGAGACTCATCATAAAAGTAAAAAAGAAAGGTCCTTCATAGAAGGAAGCAGGGATTCAAGTTTCTTAAAGAGCTTCCAAAAATTATGGTACTTATTAGCTTTCAGCTCTCATTGCCCCTATCATAAGCATCTTTAGGTGATTAAGGTTAAAGTGAACAAATATGAGGATATGCTTGACAAGTTATAAGTTGAAAATCTCATGCCCCTTGCTTACGAGTACCGAACCTCATGCTACTCAACTTTAGTCACAAGTAAGTTCTTGTCATTGTAAGTACATGTGTATCATAGAGAACCGCCAACGGGGTACCCCTTGCCCCATGATACAGGAGCTATCCCATATCAAAATTACAAGGCAACATACAATGAGCATCTCAGCGATCTTTTTATTTGCTATTTGCATAGGTTTTTATTGAGGATGCTTCACAGATTGCTCACTATGGTTATGCTGCAAGTTTCCACCATGATTAGGCATGTCTTAGGCTAGCCGCCAGGACACATAAACAAACTCCATGAGCTTACAAGCTCCCCTTTTATTTCACACCGCCGGGATCCATAAGCAAAAGAACATGATATTAACTAAATAATGTGCAATGTTGAAAGCGTTCCCCATGGTAACATGATTCTGGTAATTCACAACTTATAAAGCACAAGCATATACGCAACATAGATGGGCACAATGGTTCAAGTTTACTAAATGCAAGAAAGTAAAGTGTGCCATCAAGTTTGTGAGAGCTTTAATCACTAATTTTCACATAACAAGTTTAATTCGGAAGGTAGATAAAAACATGAATATACTTAGAATAGAAATAATGCTAATAGGTAGGTCTGGTGGACTCTTTGGAATAACTTGGTTTTATTTGGAGTTGGATGCATGAGTGGAACTCATACTTGGTACATGTGGAGGCTAGCAAAAGACTAGGATCGACCAACTAAGAGAGCAATAATGGCCATAATCATGCAAAGCGACAAAACATTATTAATGAAAGAATAAAGTGATATTACAAGTCGAAAACTAAATGATCATATGTAACACCCTCGAATCGTCCCTATGCAAGTTTTAACGATTCCCGCAAAACCCACATAGAAACGATTCAAAGATGCCCACCAGGCACTTGCGTGCGGGTGGAAAACGAGGTAATATCATTACACAATAGTCCACGATGGAACCCACAGAACATATATATACAATAATGACTCCATGAGTCAAGAATACAGATATACAGTACAAAGATCCAAATCACCTTGAAAACAATACAGCATCCGAGTACGGATAAGAAGCAAATTGAGCTAAGAGCCCTGAAGAATAACCAATGGCATCCATGACCCTGCCCAGGCCAAGCCAGAAGGGTAACCCTGCTAACGACATTGAACTTATACTTGTTAAAACAAAAGGGGTGCCGACAAAGGACAAAGGAAAAAAGGGAGCGGTCAGTACTAAGGCCATTACACGACGAGGCTAGAATTCGGCGGTCCTCGCCTACATAGGTATGGTGGACTGAAGCGGCAGCGCAGCAGCACTAAACAACCTATAGAGACTTAGTAAAACTGGCTGCTATCAGAGAGGGATAAGAAAGACCTATTCGAAACCAACCTTATACTAACACCAATCATACCCATCCTGGTATTTCTCCCTCGAGACCAAACGAGGAAGTCAAACCGAGGAACCCACACAGTTGGCAGTTTTATTCATTCCATTATAGTTGAAGCACTTACTAGTCAGATATAGATAACATGAGTCAGCCTGATAGCGTAAGTAGTGGGAAGTTTTACTTAACCATTCAGTTGTGGTTGCAGTACTTACTAGTCAGATATAATTAGCATGTGACATCCCAAACCCAACAATTGTTGGCCCTTTTATTTCATTCCATTGGAGTTGTGATACTTACTAGGCAGGTATAACATGACACGATACACCCCAGTTCCACCAGTTATTGGCACTTTTATTATCAATTTTGTTGTAGTGAAGCTGATTACTAGTCACATATTAAGTCAAATTTATAGCACTACTTTAGTTATGCTTGTCTATGATCGAGATACTATGCTCCAAGTCGTCCATAGCCGCGGACACGGCTTTCCGAAAGATTTACACTGCAGGGGTGCACAAATAGCAACACACACACGATCAACCTCGGAAAAACCAAATCAAAACCCAACGAGGCTTTCATGACAAAGCAATCACAGGATTCATAAAATATTTCAGGGGGCCACCCCATTAAGCTACCCGCAACGAAGTTGGCCGGCTCCAAGACGGACCCAAGGTTTGCGTCAATGGCTGTAAACGACTAGGAACCCGAAAGTGTGACTGGGCTTGTCGATACCGCGAAAACACTCCGCATCTAAAACAGTACAGGTGCTCCACGCAGATTCGTAAATAAAGCAGTAAAGCATGGCATAAGTACCGGATAGTAATAAATCCCCAAACTACTTTGTGTCCCCAAGAAATAAGAAATGAATCAAGCTTTGGCTAAGGGGGATCCATAGGGTCTCCCGGATGTGGATAGTGCGAATAGTCAAGGAACAGGTATCAAGTACTCGGGGCCTACGGGACACAAGTGGACATGAAAAACCAAATAGCATATATTGCCCACCGGTGCCTCTTTCATTAGTTATCCCAGCAATTTAATAGTTGTATTTCAATTCATGATCCTCTCCACCGTAAAGCATATGACAACATTCCAACAACAGTGTGGTACGTCACGACACGGGATCGCAGCTGAGCAAGCGACTACGGCTCGCAAGACCATCTATCTACCAAACAACAGGTAATAGGAGGTGTCCAAGGCAATATAAAGGTTACACAGAATATATCTGGTACGGAACACTAAAGCACCGCGACACAGATAACAATAGATCAACTGGAGGAAATAAAGACTATAAATGCAAAATAGGTAGAAAGGGGGAGAATTCTCGCCTGGTAAAACATAGCTGAAGGTGCATTATCCGAAGAAATTGTCGAAGCTCACAACATCTCATCGTCCTATCCGGGAAGAAGGAAAACACTAAAAAGAACAAGCGATGCAACAATTACAACCAATGCAGAAGAACGGGCATGATGATGATGATATGATACATTACATGGCAAGATGCGATGCACTTAGCAATATTAAGCGGAATCGGAATCCCGACAAGTAATAGAAGGTTCAAGTTATCTTAGGTACCCCCAATTTAAATGTTGAATTAACAAAGGAAAACATGGCATCAATGATATATACAAATTAAATGGAACCGGAACAATACCTAAATTATATCCCTCACATATTCCTTATGTTACTCATTAGGTGTTATGCAAACTACTACTGACCCACATGATAAATGATGCAAACAAATACGCAGGATGGTATATTAATGATATATGCATTATCATGATAAACTTTCATATAAAATACCTTCTATTTCGATTTACGGATTAACGATAAGCATTTTCAAAAATTGGTTTATGTAATCGAAGCAATTTTACTTGTTTGCGTATTTAGATTATTCAATACATAAACAGCGTTCATATTCAGCTAATTCAAACAATTGAGAAGAACTTTCATATATGGCATGTTTCGTTTTAAATGAAAACACACACACACCAATATTGGATGAACAAGACTTAAAGAGCAGTAGCCGAGAGGAGATGGCCGCATACTGCAGGGCAGAAAGCAAAAAAGAAAGGGCATTATTTTGCAGGAGGAGATTTGATATTTGCTGATGGATTGGTTTGGCTAGGAACAGACCACTCGGTCTGCAAGTCGGAATTGCTTAAGACAGAGAGTGCTGCTATTTTAGACCCAAAAGATCCAGAGTTGCATGGATCAAAAATAGAAGACAACAGAGGCTTTGGTGCTGCACTGATGCGTCAGGGCACATATCTGAAACCAAAAATAGAGTGCAAAAGATGGGGTTCTCGCTGTTGGCAGAATTTTAACCCAGATTGTATTGGTGAGTACCTAGGGACCAAAAAAAGTTAGGCCACACTTTAATATTGATATGAAAATGACGCGTAGTTATTTGACTGGCCAAAACCACGACAAGAAATTGGACAAAAGATGTGTATATGCTAGGATTTGATATGTGGAACTTAGTGGAGGCGCATGGCTGTAAGCACTGAGCTACACTCTTATTTGTGTCTAAGGATACACGAACTGAACAGTAAATTAAACTAGGAAAAGAAAACAGAGATGAGAGCTGAACACACAAACAAAATGATGCGCTTTATTTTATTTGAATCCTAGGGAATTCGATCCTACGAATGGGGAATGGGTGGAAGGCAAGGGTATATCTATACCAGAAGAGCTAGCTTCAGTTGTTGGATGCAGAGTGACCTGATGGTTTCTGAACTGAACCCAGACAGAGAAACAGACCACCACGACGTGGTCGAAACAGAGGGGCAAGTCAGTGATGGTGACCAACGAATAGCGCTGCAGGCTGTACGTGCATGTGCAGAAAGTGATGTAGGTGACTAGGATGTGGACGTGTGTGAGGGCGCACCGTGTGCAGCAGTATCGTGCAGAACAGGTGAGCCAAATCAAGATCCAGAAGCATAGCTTCATCAGAAGGAGGCAAACAGGAGCCACACAGAGACGAGGGCGAGCTTCTAGAGGCGGTGCTCGGCCGTGAATGCTCCCATGATAGGCGCTGGAACATGGAGAAGCACGGGGACAACAGGATGGTGCTGGAAGACGGCAATAGCGAGATGGCAGTGGCGCACCGAGGGCGCTCGACAAAAATTGCAGGCAGAGCTAGGGCTTCCAAAACAAACGGGTAAGCAGATGAACGTGGAAAGGAGCTCACCGAGAGGTTGTGGGCATGCTCGGCGTGTCCAGAGGGGAAGAAGACGCACCGGAATTTGGTGTTGGATGTGGCAGCCACAGCGTGCACGCGAGCGGGATGGAGACCGTGTTGAAGCTATAGCAGCCCCGGCTTCGCGCTCTGCAGCAGAGAGGAACAAGTAGTGCCTGGCGCAGCTCCTAGCACGGCGACAAACATGCCGGCGACGGTGGATCTGCGAGCTCGGCCCTGGCAGGTTATGGTGTTTTCCTTTCGTGAGGGAGAAGAAAAATTGGTGGGGAAAAAGATATGGACGGGGTGGAGTGGTTGGCGTGCAGTCTCTGCTTAGAAAAAGGTAGTACAGAGGGAACGAACATGCTGCTGCTGACTTTCTCTGAACTTGACTGAAGCACCTCATTGTTGGTGTTTATTTTCCTTTAAACTAAAACTGGACTCTGGTTACTAGGACTAGAAAACTGATTCTGCCTGCTGCTGCAGTTGAGCCGGATGGTGTGGCTGCTGTAGGCTGTTCTTCTCCTCTTTATTCCTTTTACTGTTTTATTTTATTTGTTTTCAAATTCAAGCAAGAAAATGTTTGCAAAACTTTTTGAACCATGCATATAATTTGAACAGGGAATTCTAGAACACCAAACATAGGCAAGAGGGAAATAGAAGTGGAGACAGAGTGATGCCCACATACATAATATGTGTATGTGCCATTTTGGGCATTTTACAAGATTAGTTGATTTAGGATTTTAGAAAATAATAAAAGCATTTGTTAAATATGGAACCCTACCAGTGGATTCCCATATTGTAGAAACAAAATAGAGATTGGTAAAAGAGGGAGAGATATTGGTGATAGCAACTACACAATCAAGACAGAACAAATGCAACCTTTGATATGATGCTCAAATGCAATGATGCATGATGAAATGAGCATGCGATCATGATGATGCACAAAATGAAAACAACACACTATTTTCTAGTATTGGTTTTACCGGGGTGCTACAATTCGACACCACTAACAATGGATCTCACCCTCGAGATCCGCCTCATGGTACCGGAAGAAGGCCGATGATCTGAATATTCTCGCTTCGTATAGATCCTCGCGACACCACTAACAAAGATCCTTGATCCATCTTAAAATCGACGACACCACCAACAAGGGGTCGTTGCTCACGTTCGTTGAGAGAACACTCCGGGGAAAATAAAAGGCGAAGGTAGAGGTATCAACAAATAAGGCCACCCCTAACTTCCGTGGAAGGAGTAAAGTTGTGTTGATCCACAAGTTCGATGTACAAGAGTGAACAGTAAGAGTCAGGTAGGGTGATCAGTCCATCGTGTACCCAAACGATTAACTCCGTACATGAATAGGAAAATCATGCAACCCAACTCTCAAAATTAGACTGAAGATCTCGAGAAGCGATGTGCAAAGAACAAAGGAGTGATGCAGGCTCTTCATTGGACCTGGCGCAGATGATGTCGTCGAGAAGGGTAACACCGGAAGATACAAAGATAATCGTATGAAAAGATACAATGGTTAGGTTTCGCGATGGTTCCATTGGCATGAACAACACATGTTCAAGGTATACTCCAACTTCACCAACACTCATCCTTCTCATATGTTTTTCAACGATACGGATATCCGTCAAGGGGCACATACAGATAAAGAGTTCAAGAACCAAAAAGATTCAATGAAGGTAATAACAACAAGATGCAGATTGATGATTGTAGCTCCATCGTTATAAAAGATAGGAAGAGAAAACCCTGAAGGTACGACGGAATACCCAACCACGAGAAACCCTAGACTCGAAGAAAGGTAAGAGAACAGATTCAAACACGCGAAGGTAAGAAAAGAATAGCATAAAGGTAAGGAGTAAAAAAACAGAACTAATCACATCTATCCAACCGATTTGCTAAAATAGTTTTGACACTCTACAACGGCTGTTAGCTAGGTTATCCTACAGGCTGGACCAGTGGGGTATCACAACTGCTGAGCTCTGATACCACTCTATAACACCCTCGAATCGGCCCTATGCAAGTTTTAGCGATTCCCGCCAAACCCGCATAGAAACGATTTAAAGATGCCCACCAGGCACTTGCGTGCGGGTGGAAATGAAGTAATATCATTACATAATAGTCCACGATGGAACCCACAGAACATATATATACAATAACGACTCCATGAGTCAAGAATACAGATATACAGTACAAAGATCCAAATCACCTTGAAAACGATACAGCATCCGAGTACGGATAAGAAGCAAATTGAGCTAAGAGCCCTAAATAATAACCAATGGCGTCCATGACCCTGCCCAGGCCAAGCCGGAAGGGTAACCCTGCTAACGATGTCGAACTTATACCTGTTAAAACAAAAGGGGTGCCGACAAAGGGCAAAGGAAAAAGGGAGTGGTCAGTACTGAGGCCATTACACGGCGAGGCTAGAATTCGACGGTCCTCGCCTACATAGGTATGGTGGACTGAAGCGGCAGCGCAGCAGCACTAAACAACCTATAGAGACTCAGTAAAACTGGCAGCTATCAGAGAGGGATAAGAAAGACCTATTCGAAACCAACCTTATACTAACACCAATCATACCCATCCTAGTATTTCTCCCTCGAGACCAAACGAGGAAGTCAAACCGAGGAACCCACACAGTTGGCAGTTTTATTCATTCCATTATAGTTGAAGCACTTACTAGTCAGATATAGATAACATGAGTCAGCCTGATAGCGTAAGTAGTGGGAAGTTTTACTTAACCATTCAGTTGTGGTTGCAGTACTTACTAGTCAGATATAATTAGCATGTGACATCCCAAACCCAACAATTGTTGGCCCTTTTATTTCATTCCATTGGAGTTGTGATACTTACTAGGCAGGTATAACATGACACGATACACCCCAGTTCCACCAGTTATTGGCACTTTTATTATCCATTCTGTTGTAGTGAAGCTGATTACTAGTCACATATTAAGTCAAATTTATAGCACTACTTTAGTTATGCTTGTCTATGATCGAGATACTATGCTCCAAGTCGTCCATAACCGCGGACACGGCTTTCCGAAAGATTTACCCTGCAGGGGTGCACAAATAGCAACACACACGATCAACCTCGGAAAAACCAAATCAAAACCCAACGAGGCTTTCACGACAAAGCAATCACAGGATTCATAAAATATTTCAGGGGGCCACCCCATTAAGCTACCCGCAACGAAGTTGGCCGGCTCCGAGACGGACCCAAGGTTTGCGTCAATGGCTGTAAACAACTGGGAACCCGAAAGTGCGACTAGGCTTGTCGATACCGTGAAAACACTCCGCATCTAAAACAGTACAGGTGCTCCACGCAGATTCGTAAATAAAGCAGTAAAGCATGGCATAAGTACCGGATAGTAATAAAGCCCCAAACTACTTTGTGGCCCCAAGAAATAAGAAATGAATCAAGCTTTGGCTAAGGGGGATCCATAGGGTCTCCCGGATGTGGATAGTGCGAATAGTCAAGGAACAGGTATCAAGTACTCGGGACCTACGGGACACAAGTGGACATGAAAAACCAAATAGCATATATTGCCCACCGGTGCCTCTTTCATTAGTTATCCCAGCAATTTAATAGTTGTATTTAAAGTCATGATCCTCTCCACCGTAAAGCATATGACAACATTCCAACAACAGTGTGGTACGTCACGACACGGGATCACACCTGAGCAAGCGACTACGACTCGCAAGACCATCTATCTACCAAACAACAGGTAATAGGAGGTGTCCAAGGCAATATAAAGGTTACACGGAATATATCTGGTACGGAACACTAAAGCACCACGACACATATAACAATAGATCAACTAGAGGAAATAAAGACTATAAATGCAAAATAGGTAGAAAGGGGGAGAATTCTCGCCTGGTAAAACATAGCTGAAGGTGCATTATCCGAAGAAATTGTCGAAGCTCACAACATCTCATCGTCCTATCCGGGAAGAAGGAAAACACTAAAAAGAACAAGCGATGCAACAATTACAACCAATGCAGAAGAACAGGCATGATGATGATGATATGATACATTACATGGCAAGATGCGATGCACTTAGCAATATTAAGCGGAATCGGAATCCCGACAAGTAATAGAAGGTTCAAGTTATCTTAGGTACCCCCAATTTAAATGTTGAATTAACAAAGGAAAACATGGCATCAATGATATATACAAATTAAATGGAACCGGAACAATACCTAAATTATATCCCTCACATATTCCTTATGTTACTCATTAGGTGTTATGCAAACTACTACTGACCCACATGATAAATGATGCAAACAAATACGCAGGATGGTATATTAATGATATATGCATTATCATGATAAACTTTCATATAAAATACCTTCTATTTCGATTTACGGATTAACGATAAGGATTTTCAAAAATTGGTTTATGTAATAGAAGAAATTTTACTTGTTTGCGTATTTAGATTATTCAATACATAAACAGCGTTCATATTCAGCTAATTCAAACAATTGAGAAGAACTTTCATATATGGCATGTTTCGTTTTAAATGAAAACACACACACACCAATATTGGATGAACAAGACTTAAAGAGCAGTAGCCGAGAGGAGATGGCCGCATACTGCAGGGCAGAAAGCAAAAAAGAAAGGGCATTATTTTGCAGGAGGAGATTTGATATTTGCTGATGGATTGGTTTGGCTAGGAACAGACCACTCGGTCTGCAAGTCGGAATTTCTTAAGACAGAGAGTGCTGCTATTTTAGACCCAAAAGATCCAGAGTTGCATGGATCAAAAATAGAAGACAACAGAGGCTTTGGTGCTGCACTGATGCGTCAGGGCACATATCTGAAACCAAAAATAGAGTGCAAAAGATGGGGTTCTCGCTGTTGGCAGAATTTTAACCCAGATTGTATTGGTGAGTACCTAGGGACCAAAAAAAGTTAGGCCACACTTTAGTATTGATATGAAAATGACGCATAGTTATTTGACTGGCCAAAACCACGACAAGAAATTGGACAAAAGATGTGTATATGCTAGGATTTGATATGTGGAACTTAGTGGAGGCGCATGGCTGTAAGCACTGAGCTACACTCTTATTTGTGTCTAAGGATACACGAACTAAACAATAAATTAAACTAGGAAAAGAAAACAGAGATGAGAGCTGAACACACACAAAAAATGATGCGCTTTATTTTATTTGAATCCTAGGGCATTCGATCCTACAAACGGGTGGAAGGCAAGGGTATATCTATACCAGAAGAGCTAGCTTCAGTTGTTGGATGCAGAGGGGCCTGATGGTTTCTGAACTGAACCCGGACAGAGAAACAGACCACCACGATGTGGTCGAAACAGAGGGGCAAGTCAGCGATGGTGACCAAGGAATAGCGCTGCAGGCTATACGTGCGCGTGCAGGAAGTGATGTAGGTGACTAGGATGTGGACGTGTGCGAGGGCGCACCATGTGCAGCAGTATCATGCAGAACAGATGAGCCGAATCAAGATCCAGAAGCATAGCTTCATCAGAAGGAGGCAAGCGAGCTTCTGGAGGCGGTGCTCGGCCGTGAATGCTCCCATGATATGCGCCGGAACATGGAGAAGCAAGGGGACAACAGGATGGTTATAGAAGACGACAACAGCGAGATGGCAGTGGCGCACCGAGGGCGCTCGACAAAAATGCAGGCGGAGCTAGGGCTTCCAAAACGAACGGGTAAGCAGATGAACATGGAAAGGAGCTCACCGAGAGGTTGTGGGCATGCTCGGTGTGTCCAGAGGGGAAGAAGACGCATCGGAATTTGGTGTTGGATGTGGCAGCCACGGCGTGCACGCGAGCGGGATGGAGACCGTGTTGAAGCTACATCAGCCCCGGCTTCGCGCTCTGCACCAGAGAGGAACAAGTAGTACCTGGCGCAGCTCCTAGCACGGCGACAAACATGCCGGTGACGGTGGATCTGCGAGCTCGGCCCTGGCAGGTTATGGTGTTTTCCTTTCGTGAGGGAGAAGAAAAATTGGAGGGGGAAAAGATATGGACGGGGTGGAGTGGTTGGCGTGCAGTCTCTGCTTAGAAAAAGGTAGTACAGAGGGAACGAACATGCTGCTGCTGACTTTCTCTGAACTTGACTGAAGCACCTCGCTGTTGGTGTTTATTTTCCTTTAAACTGAAACTGGACTCTGGTTACTAGGACTAAAAAACTGATTCTGCCTGTTACTGCAGATGAGCCGGATGGTGTGGCTGTTGTAGGCTGTTCTTCTCCTCTTTATTCCTTTTACTGTTTTATTTTATTTGTTTTCAAATTCAAGCAAGAAAATGTTTGCAAAACTTTTTGAACCATGCATATAATTTGAACAGGGAATTCTAGAACACCAAACATAGGCAAGAGGGAAATAGAAGTGGAGACAGAGTGATGCCCACATACATAATATGTGTATGTGCCATTTTGGGCATTTTACAAGATTAGTTGATTTAGGATTTTAGAAAATAATAAAAGCATTTGTTAAATATGGAACCCTACCAGTGGATTCCCATATTGTAGAAACAAATTAGAGATTGATAAAAGAGGGAGAGATATTGATGATAGCAACTACACAATCAAGACATACCAAATGCAACCTTTGATATGATGCTCAAATGCAATGAGGCATGATGACATGAGCATGCGATCATGATGATGCACAAAATGAAAACAACACACGATTCTCTAGTAGTGGTTTTACCGGGGTGCTACATCATAGAGGCTATGGCGACTAGTATAGTCTTAACATGGTGTGAGCATGCGCCAAGTCAACCCAAATAAAGCAGCAAAGGAGAATAGCACAATATTATGCTTTTGTATGCTAAAAGAACGCATGATTCTTTCAAGGCACATTAAGCAATCTCAATTGCTTGGAACAAGTCATGCTACAGCAATAATCACTAAGCATAAAGTCAAAGTAATATCAAACATGACATGATAAAGCCTAGGCCACCGTCAAAACAAGACTCCTTTTGTACCACTTATAAGCACGAACTTTCCTACTCTTTTCCCATCCAAATCAACTTATTTGAAACTAGGTATAAATGCGGGGGTCCAACCAATTTATTTAAGCAAACCAAGCAAAATAAAACTAAAAACAAAACGAAGATGCTCCAAGAACAAAACAATTGTGCATGAAACAATAAAATTGAAGTGTTTGGAAGAAAACCTGAGATTTTTATTGATGAAGAAGGGGATGCCTTGGGCATCACCAAGCTTTGACGCTTGTACTTCTTGAATGTTTCTTGGGGTGACACGGGTGGCATCCCCAAGCTTTTTCTTTTGTCCATACTTCATCTCATCATATTATTCTTCCCTACACTTTAAAATTTCCTTCATACAAAACTTCACACAATCTTCATTAGCAACATCAGTGTACTCAAGATAATAAGTCTTTGGATTCAGTTTCAACACAAGTAAAACTTCCATTAAAACACAAGATACTTTAGAAATTCCTTCTAAAAGCTCAAGTGATCAAAGAGAACTCAAAGAGAAAGAGATTAAGAGGCAAATGCTAATAATTGCAGAAATCTGTCAAAACAGACCAGCAGGTAAAAAACGATTTTTTCGAAGACCTTCTGTTGCTCAAATCGAAAAGTGTTAAACTAATGAAAGTTAGATAACAACCTGGGACAGAAGAACAAAAAATTATAGCTCAAACCGACATATAGAGATTTTCACGAATTTTTACAGTGGAACACGAAAAACTATTTCGGGACAACAACTTTCCCAAGTCTTACTTCTCTCTCATTAGAGGATATTCTTGGCACAAAAACCACACAAAAAGGATAAGGAGAGGTTATTACTGAGGCAATAATTCCAAGACTGAACAAAATAAAAACTTTCTGAATATTTTTTTTGGTTATCTCCCAATAAGTGCTTTTCTTTAACGCCTTTGAGCTAGGCATAAGAAGCAAGATTCAAGTATTTTCAAATGAAGAAGCATTAAGAGCAAATTTTGTTTTAATAGGAGAGTCAAAAGGAATATTCTCTCTCTTCTTAGGGAAGTGTTCTATACCTTTCTTGAGTGGGAATTGATTTTTAATGGTACCTTCTTTCATATCAATAATGGCACCAATAGTTCTAAGAAAAGGTCTTCCCAAAATAATAGGACAGGAAGCATTGCATTCAACATCCAAAACATAGAAATCAACAGGGACATAGGTATTGTTAACCATAATAATAGCATCATTAATACTCCCCATGAGTTTCTTTTTAGCATTATCATCAAGTTGGACATCTAAATAACAATCTCCTAAAGGTGGTAAATCAAGCATTTCATAAATCTTTCTAGGCATAATAGAAACACTACTATCAAGATCACATAAAGCTAGATTAAAATCATTCACTTTCATATTAGTGATGGGTTCCCAATCATCTTCTAATTTCATAGGAATAGAAGCTTTATGTTTCAATTTTTCTTCTTTAATTTTTATGAGAGCATCAGTAATGTGTTTTGTAAAGGCCATATTCATTGCACTAGCATTAGGACTTTTAGCAAGCTTTTGTAGGAACATAATTACTTCAGAAATATTGCAACCATCAAGATCAAAATCATAATCACCATCCAAGGTAGTAGAGATATTGTTTCCCATATTTCGAAGAATTTCGGCATTTTTATTAGAAAAGGTTCCATTGGTTTTAGGTATTGTTGCAAAAGGAATGGGTACTTCATGTGGTTTGCTAGCATCAACATTAGTGGTGGTGATAGTACAAATACTACTATTTATATCAATTTCATCTTCTCTTTCCCAGTTAGCATCCAATTCAGCTAACAATCTAACATTTTCATCAATTCTAACTTGTATGGCATTAGTAGCAGCAAAAGGGTTTTCCATAGTTTCAGGTTTAGCAGCCATTTTATTAATCAAAGAGGATTGTGCTTCAGATAAAGAGGATATTTTTTTCAGCATTAGAAAGTTTTTCCTCAATAGTTTTATTGAAAGCAGTTTGTTTACTAATAAAATCCTTAAGCATGACTTCAAGTTTAGAGGGTGCACTCCTATTGTTGTTGTGGGAATTTCCATAAGCACTACCATTGTTGGGAGGATATGGCCTGTAATTATTATTACCAAAATTATTCCTGTAGGCATTATTGTTAAAATTATTGTTTCTAATGAAGTTCATATCAACTTGTTCTTCATGAGCAACCAAAGATGCTAAGGGAACATGATTTGGATCAATATGAGCTTTTCCATTAACAAGCATAGACATAATAACATCAATTTTATCACTCAAGGAGGAGGTTTCTTCAACAGAATTTACCTTCTTACCTTGTGGAGCTCTGTCAGTGTGCCATTCAAAATAGTTAACCATCATATTATCAAGGAGCTTTGTTGCAGCACCCAAAGTAATGGTCATAAAGGTACCTCCAGCAATAGAATCCAGCAGATTTCTTGAAGAATAATTCAGTCCTGCATAAAAAGTTTGGATGATCATCCAAGCAGTCAGTCCATGAGTGGGACAATTCTTTACCAAAGATTTCATTCTTTCCCAAGCTTGAGCAACATGTTCATTATCAAATTGTTTAAATTTCATTATTTCACTTCTCATAGATATAATCTTAGCAGGAGGATAGTATTTTCCAATGGAACCATCTTTGCATTTAGTCCAAGAATCAATACTTTTTCTAGTTAGGGATAGCAACCATTCTTTAGCTTTTCCTTTCAAGGAGAAAGGAAACAATTTAAGCTTAATAATATCTCCACCTATATCCCTATGTTTTTGCATCTCAAAAGTTCAACAAAGTTATTAAGGCGAGCAACAACATCTTTAGTACCAGAGAATTGTTCTTTCATAACAAGATTGAGCAAAGCAGGTTTAATTTCAAAGAAAGTAGCTTTAGGAACACGTGGAGCCATAGGTGTGCACATGAAATCATTGTTGTTGGTGCTAGTGAAGTTACACAACTTAGTGTTTTTAAGAGTAGTCATTTTTTGTATTTTTAATATAAAGAAGCAAACCAATACAACTATTTTTTGTGTTTTTGACAAAAGAAACAAGCAAACAAAGAAGAAATAAAGTAAGCAAAACAAAAAAACAAAGTAAAGAGATTGGTTGTGAGGGACTCCCCTTGTGAAGATGTCCTTGACACCCGGCAACGGCGCCAGAAAAAGGCTTGATGGCTCAGGATACGTTGAGCTCGTTGGGAACCCCAAGAGGAAGGTATGATGAGCACATCAGCAAGTTTCCCTCAGTTATGAAACCAAGGTTATCGAACCAGTAGGATCAAGGAAACAACCCCAAGGTGTTGTCACCAACTTGGAATCCTGCACAACACAACCACAGAACTTTGCCCTAACTTACAGTGAGGTTGTCAATCTCACCGGTTTTGCTGAAAACAAAGGATTAACTATATTGTGTGGAAGATAGTAATTGCTTGCAGAAAGTAAATAGTAAATAGTAAATAGTAGATGGTATATCAATGGTAAAAGAATAGGCCGGGGTCCATAGTTCACTAGAGGTGATTCTTCTTAAGATATATGACATGTTGGGTGAACAAATTACAACGGAGCAATTGACAGACTCCCATGCATATACTAATCATCTTGACTCCTATGAGATTTGATTGGGCATTACAACATTATACATAGACCATAATCCAACTACATCTATGACTAATAATCCACCTTCAGGTTATCATCCGAACCCCCTCCAGTATTAAGTTGCAAGCAACAGATAATTGCATTAAGCAAAGTGTGTAAAGTAAACAATATGATCGTCCCATGGACAAAGGATTGTTGTTTTCTCCCCAGTAGCAACAACACATCTAGTACCTTAAAGATTCCTGTCACTTCCCCAGATTACTAGAGGCATGAACCCACTATCGAGCATAAATACTCCCTCTTGGAGTTGCTAGCATCTACTTGGCCAAGATAGCTACTAACAACGGAAAGCATGCAAGATCACAAATAACATAGAAATGATAGAATCAATAATCAATCTGAAATAGCATCTCAATATCCATCGGATCCCCGGAAACACAACATGTAAGATTACAAATAGATGATCTTGATCATGAATGGAGCTCACAAGATCTAAACATGATAGCTCAAAGGAGAAGAACCAACCATCTAGCTACTACATGGACCTGTAGTCCAGGGATGAACTACTCACGCATCACACCGGAGGCAGTCATGGTGATGAAGAAGGCCTCCAGGGTGATCTCTCCCCTTCGACAGGGTGCCGGGAAGAGCTTCAGACCCCCCCCAATCTAGGGATCGAGATGGCAGCACCTACAAACTCTTCCGTGGGTTTCTTTTCGGTATTTGATCGGGTACTTAGGGTTTTTGTCCCGAGAGGTCTTTATAGGCAGAAGGGCAAGGTCGGTGGAGGCTCGAGGGACCCACACCAGGTGGCGGCGCGCCTAGGGCTGGCCACCCCACCCTAGGGTGTGGCCGCCTCGTGGCCCCCCTTCGTCTCCCCTCCGGACTCCGTGTTGCTTTAGGTAAAATATTGAGTTTGGCTTTTGTCTGGTCCAGTTCCGAGAATATTTCCTTACTAGCTTTTCTGAAACCAAAAACAGTAGAAAACAGGGAATTGGCACTGTGGCAACTTGTTAATAGGTTAGTTCTAGAAAATGTATAAAAATACCCCAAAGTGTGGACAAAACATAAGAAAGTAGATACTAAACAAGCATGGAACATCAAAAATTATAGATACGTTTACGACGTATCAATCTTCATCATCAACCGCTGCATCACCACCATCTCCATCCATCCCATCTACATCTTGTCTAGATCTTGTTGTAATTTCATACTCGTTATGGATTTATACAAGTACTATTCATCTATGATAGATTCCATTGTTATTTTGATGATGTTTGATTGCCTCCATGTCTGAGTAGATCATTAGTTCTTGGGGAGATGGAGAAACCCTAGCATGAGATTGAAATAAGATAAAGTTTATTATGATATTCATCGTTATGACCATGTGTTAGATTGTCTTCATCTTGATGTTGAGAGAAGTCGGCCTCTCAATATTTGCCTCTTATGGGGACTTGATGGAGGGAACTACTTGTTGGTAGACGGAGGTGTGTTAGCACTTACAGTGACTATAAAGATGTTGGCACCCCTTACGTATCAACTTGGGAACCGAGTAAACTCACGGAACACTATCCATGCCATAAGATACGTCCTACGGGATTAAGTCCATTAATAGCGCAGTAATTCGATTGATGTCGATTGCTGACTGTTGTGGTTATGAGGATGATGTGAGCAGAGGTTGTTGCCTATTCGTACAAATACGGAGTTCCTCCCACACATACATAGTTGAGAATGTTCATGATAATAATCTTTACTTTAGCTCTTTATAATGCTAGTGGTGTATCCACTACTCCCTAAGAACGGTTTTTCCCTATTGCAGTTCCAATTCTCTTTTACATACGCGATACTTACTTTCTGTGTTTAGTTATTTTACTTTACTTATTGTTCTCTTGTACCAAAAACCCCAAAAAAACCTTTTTTTACATAATACTCGCATTTTATCTTGTTACTTAGAACTTTATTTAGCATTTCCATTGCAATATTTAATTCAAGAGTTATTAGACTTCAGACCCCTGCTCCCTGTGGGATCGATATCTTTATTTCAAAACTAGGTACAAACGATCTGTGCACTTGCAGTCATCAATCACCGTGTCACCGAGTGACGTTGGATGCTATCTAAGTATTCTCAGGTGACAATGATTGATATGGTCTCACGGTCTAAGGAATTGGTTACTACATTTCTAGTCATTGTAACGATGAAATTTGTGACTTGATCGTGTTACAATTCCTATGTTGGGTATGTCCATCACTTTCATTAACTGAATGAAATGACCCCATTGTCAATTGACATAAATGTCCATGATCAGGAAATCTCGATCATCGATTGACTAATGAACCAGTGTCTAGAGGATCACCAGGGACTTTGGTGGTTTACATATCACACATGTATTGAAGTTCTTATCAATACAGTTATGGAATGATATAAAACCTATCATGAACTTAATGAAATATGTCAATAATCTATATTATTATTTGTCTCTAGGGCATATTTCCAACAAAATGGTGTGTTGACAAAAGGTGGAAAGCAATATTTCATGATGTTGATCGATGACTCTACGAGATATTGTCATGTGTATCTTCTAAACTTAAAAGATGAGGTTTTGAGTTTCTTCAATAGCTATAAAGCCGAAGCAGAAAATCAACTTGATCGAAAGATTAAGAGGCTTAGGTCTGATCATGGTGGAGAGTTCTTTTCCAACGAGTTTGATTCCTTTTGTGTGGAACATGGTATAATCCATGAGAGGACGCCTCCCTATTCACCCCAGTCAAATGGTGTAGCTGAAAGAAAGAACCATACTCTAACAGATTTGGTTAACGCCATATTAGATACATCGGGTCTATCTAAGGAATGGTGGGGGAGGATCTATTGATTGCGTGTCATGTCCTAAACCGAGTTCCCACAAATAACAAAGAAATTACTCCATTCAAAGAATGGGAGAAGAAAAGGTTAAAACTCTATTACCTAAGGACTTGGGGATGTTTTGCAAAAGTTCATGTGCCAATTCCCAAGAAGCGCAAGCTTGGACCAAAAACCGTTGAATGTGTATTTTTGAGTTATGCTTTCCATAGCATTGGTTATAGATTCTTTATAGTAAAACCTGAGGTACCTGCCATGCATGTCGGTACAATTATTGATATAGGTACGATAACTCGGGTGCTTATGATTCATCACCCTAGTTGCGCAAAGGCTCACGCCCCATGAAGATCCAAGATGACGTCCTAAGAAGTATCTAATGATTTAGTTGTATTAGGAAAGGAAACATGAACCGACAATATGTTGGTGTTGTAATCATACATATGTAGACTATCCGTATACGGCTTTGAGACCTGGCCTATTATATATAGGACAGGCAAAGCCTATGAGAGGAGGCTGGAAAAAAACCCAAGCGATATGTATTAGTGTTGTTCATAAATTATTCAGGCGACTTCGACTCCCTTGTTTGCTTGACATCCGACGAAATCCCCAACGTTCTCTTTTCCGCAATACCCTAAGTCCATCATCATGGGCATTGCTAAGGTTACCCCTCGTCAATTATGGAGTTGACGGATGACTTTTCTTGAGGATATCTTTCCTATGAAGGATATACCTAGCTCATCAAACCAGGAGATGCCTAGTTCATCCAGTCAGGAATTTGCTACAAATTCTAAACCTACCACTCCAATTGAACATGTGGAAAATCCTAAGGAGGATGATAATGAAATTCCTAAAAGGAGCAAGATATAGAGGACTACAAAGTCCTTTGATGATGATTTTATTGTGTACCTCGTGGATGATACTCCCACTTCTATTTCAGAAGCCTATGCATCTCCTGATGCTGACTACTAGAAGGAAGCCGTCCACACTGATATGGATTCCACCTTAGCCAATGGAACATGGTAGATCACTAATCGTCCTTATGGGTGCAAACCTGTAGGATGTAAATGGGTGTATAAGAAAAAGCTTAGGATTGATGGTACTATTGAGAAGTACACGACACGACTTGTGGCCAAGGGCTACACTCAAAAAGAAGGTGAATACTTCTTTGACACTTATTCACCTGTTGCCAGATTGACCACCATTCGAGTACTACTTTCATTGGCTGCCTCTCATGGTCTTCTCGTTCATCAAATGGAAGCTAAGACAGCTTTCCTAAATGGAGAGTTGGATGAGGAAATTTACATGGATCGTCCAGTTGGCTTTGTGGTAAATGGTCAAGAAGGAAAGGTGTGGAAATTTTTAAAGTCTTTATATGGCCTCAAACAAGCCCCTAAGAAGTGGCATGAGAAGTTTGAAAGAACTTTAACTGTTGCAGGCTTTGTTGTAAATGAAGCTGACAAATGTGTGTACCGTCGCCATGGTGGGGGTGAAGGAGTCATCCTTTGTTTGTATGTTGATGACATACTGATTTTCAGAACCAACCTTAATGCAATTAAGAAAGTCAAGGATTTCTTATCTCGTTCCATTGAGATGAAGGATCTGGGTGTAGCTGATGTTATCCTGAACATCAAGCTATTGAGAGATGATGATGGTGGGATTACATTGCTTCAGTCTCACTATGTGGAAAAGGTCTTGAGTCATTTTGGGTATAGCGACTGCAAGCCTTCTCCTAAACTGTATGATCCTAGTGTGATGATTCGAAATAATCAAGGAAATACTAGAGACCAACTGAGATACTCTCAAATTATTGGCTCGCTTATGTATTTAGCTAGCGCCACGAGGCCTGACATCACTTTTGTTGTAAGCAAACTCAGTCGATTTGTTTCAAATCTAGGAGATGATCACTGGCATGCTTTTGAGAGAGTTATGCACTATCTAAAAGGCACTACGAGCTACAACATTCACTATACCGGGTATCCGAGGGTACTAGAGGGTTATAGTGATTCAAATTGGATATCTGATGCTGATAAGATAAAGGCCACGGGTGGATATGTATTCACACTTGGTGGTGGCGCTGTTTCTTGAAAGTCTTGCAAGCAGACCATCTTAACGAGGTCAACTATAGAAGAAGAACTCACAACATTAGACACAACCACAGTTGAAGCAGGGTGGCTTCATGAACTCTTGATGAACTTACATGTGGTTGAAAAACTAATACCCGCAATCCTTATGAACTGCGGTAGTCAAACAATGATTTTCAAAGTAAATAGTTCTAAGGATAATATGAAGTCATCAAGACATGTGAAGAGGAGACTGAAATCTGTCAGGAAAATGAGAAACTCCGGAGTTATTGCATTGGATTATATCCAAACATCTAAAAACTTGGTAGATCCCTTCACAAAGGGTCTATCACACAATGTGATAGAAATTGCATCGAAGGAGATGGGTATGAGACCCATAATATGAGTTTTTCATAGTGGTAAACCAGTCTATTTGATTGGAGATCCCGTGAATTAGAATTGGGAGACAAGATGTTGATTAGCTGAGAGGATAGTATCCCTACTTTAATGAACACCACTCCATGAAAATGCAATACTTTCCTATTCTGCATGGCACGTTGATTTATTATCTTAATGTGTTCTAAATGGCTTATCTTAAACAAAGACGTTGTCTTGCAGATATGAGTCTGACTGTTGAACGTTGTAGTTTATTTGATTAGGGTGCTCTCTAATAAACTCATGAAAGACCATGGAGTATGACGCGTAAGCTCCATCCGTGGGGAAGTCCCACGACAACCTAGTATCGGTCAAGACTTTGTGTGAATTTAGGTTTGTAACAAACTTGTAGTTCAAGGCATGGTCCACTATATAAGTTGCAGCCTACTGTAGCACAAAGTTCTAGGGGAAAGTTTAACTTAATAGTCTCCACTATAGTACCGGTATATAAACAATGTTTTGGAACCAAAGGAAAACTTCATGTGCCTCTGCGATCGGGTGAGGGATTGTTGGAATTCTGCCTAAATGGCCCAGATCATATTTTCATTTTAATAATTTCTAAAAATCCTAGAGGCCCATATGGTCTATTCATTCATGGCAAGAGATGGGACAAATGTTTAGTCTCACATTGCTAGTTGAAGGAAGATTTCACCACCTTATAAGGGGGGCTCTTTCACCACTTGGTAAAAGGATGAGAAGGAGAGAGACATACAGGCGTGCTCCTCCTCCGCCGCCGCCTCACCTCGTCACGACGCATGGGTCACGGGAATGCCGAGAGCTTTCTTTTCTTTTGGCCGCGCATGAATAGATTAATAATCTGAACAGTCTGCGTAAGTGGGTGTTTAATATGCACTTAATGGAGATTTAATTCGAATGTTTCCTCTTCCGATGTTGCCCGTTCGCCTGCCTACCCGTGCCTATAAGAGTGAGAGGTCACTCCTCTTCTTGGACACGCTTCAGTACATCGCCTCCAGTTCCAGAGAATTGCGTTGCCGCTCCGTTCTTCCCCATCCCGTCTTGCGGCGTGCACCGCTAGCCAGGACAATAGGCCTCCAAGACCTCGCTGCTTCGAGTCCTGTACGAGAGAAGGGCGATAAGGTTTTTGGAGAGCGCTATTTGGCGCAACTACTGGCTTCATCATGGACTCCTTTACGGATAGTGACTGCGCCGATGTATTCCCTAGCGAGGACTTCTTCCCCGACATCAGCAACCTCTTTCTCGACGACATGGCTGACGACGGTGCCAACGCTAACACCGGCGATTCCTCTGGCGGTCCCTCTGCTATGATGTACATCCTCTTACTCAATCTTGTTTATCTTAGTCAGATAGTATGTCATTCCCTTTGGTTTGTTATAGATCTTGCTCTGATCTTACCTCAAGCTGTATGCTTTGCAATCCTCTTGGATATCTGTCTTGATTTTAATCCGCTAAATCATATGATTAGTTTACCTTCTATTATTCTACTAGATGATGCCCCGCGCGTTGCGACGGAAATATTTGATATATTTAAAATATAATAACAACTGAAATAAAAGCAAAACCACCAATTTCGTTACGAAGGATATGATGGACCAATGTATGATAACAACACAACATCATTTGCAGCAAATCTAGGTATACAAACATTATCGTAACGGAAATAAAAATCTTGGAGACAGAGGATGTCTGTTTCATTCGGCACAACTCAGCGCGGTAGATATGAGGCAGCAGTTTCAGGTTCTGGAGACAACAGTCACCTCATGTGTTGTTTCACATGGCATGTGTCAACTTAACGCTAAAAAATGATTTGAGAATACCGACCAGAAACAAACAGATTGAGTTTACAAATACAGAAAATCTTTGCTTTATCTACAGGCTTTCAAGGGAGGTCGAATAACAAAAATGTCTATAATACCCGATCCGTATTTTCATCTAGCAACCTGCTACCATAAAGGCAAGATACCTTATTTTGTGTCCAAAATGAGTAAACTGGGTCCCCCACTCAGTCATCTTAGCGGTAGGTCGACAGTGCACCGAATTCAAAATACTTTTGGCCAATGAAAGTAAAAAAAGGGATTGCATACACCTATATGAAATTATGAAATACTGACCAATATGAAATTCTTTTTATTATTCTATTTTGTTATGCCAAACATTTAGTGAAGCAACTATTTAGCACGTATATACTACACTGCGATATCAGTAGAAGATTGTTCCCATTAATGATGTCTTGACACTGTGCCATCCAATGACTCACAATGAAGTAGTATTAGCCACTACCTACAGATTAGCCTTTCCCTCTCGGATCAACCAATAAAAAGATAAAATAAGAGGTATGCTAATTTTAGTAAAATCGTACCTATCAAGCCCATGAGTTTCCGAAGAAATCCATGCATCACAAAGTTGCAATATTGTTACTTACAGGATAATAATTTAAGTTAAGATGCTGCCACCTTTGACTGAATAGAAATGAAACTGTATTTTTCTCTAATTAATAAACTTCATATGGAAAGGCTGCACTAAAATTGGAAATCTTGCAAGGTGAGACCCAAAATTCTTCCAATAGTACATCTGGAGAAAATAGTGTTTGAAGAGATTCTGCAATGGTAGAACAAAGGTTAATCAGTAATTCTTGTACAAGTTAAATAGTTTTTTATGGGAATCTGCAATGGAATGGAACATGCGTGAGGAAATACTTTCCTAAGTCGCTAGCCTTAAAAATTCAGGAAAGAGAATGAGAAAGTAAAAGGATAATCCCAAAAAATCAATCCAGCACAGATTTATTGAGGTATCACGTTGAACCCAATACAGTGGTAGCTGAAATTTCACCCTCATATTCTCGAAATTGCTCTCTCGCCATTTTTTAGTACTGTAATAAAGATTTTCCTGAATAATTTGTATATATAAAGTACCACTTCAATGGAGAGAGAGGAAGGAACACATAAAGAAGTGGTGAAGCCAACTCGCATGCAGGGACCCTCCTAGAGGACTGCAAGCTCGAGGGGTGCCAGCCTTGGTAGTGAGTTACGGAGGTAGCAGAACCTCTAATTTCCTCAGAACAAAGAAACATGGATAGGAAGTAGGAGGAGGAGATGCAATAACATGGGGTGGGTGGTGAGCGGGGAGGAGATTTTATAGGGGAAGTTCAGGACGAACCTTTCGTATGCCTGCATCAATTGCAGGAATCGTGGGGAGACGAAGAGGCCAGAGGGAGAGGAATAGAGAGCGCCGCCGTCGACATTAACTGAGGGAGGAGTTGCTGGTCGGTGGATGTTGATTAATTTTGGTGAGGGGAAGAAAACAGCATTGGGCTGGTTCTTATATTACAGACGGGCTGGAGAATGGGCTAAAGATTGTGTGAGCTGGTTTGGAATGTAGGACAATAAAATAAGTGGGAAATTTTGAGAGCAACAAACGAAAAACTTAACGAAAACGCTGACGTGGCACTTTGCTGATGTGGATAGGCTGCATGTTGAGAGAAATAGTTAGTGGGATGACCTATTTAGTTATTATAGATTTATATTTTATTTAGCGTTTATTCTGGATAAATTGCTCTTTTTCTCAACAGCTAATCTACATTGTAAAGCATTGCATGCACGCACGTTTGGAAAGTTTAGAAGACTTTAACTTCAGATGCTACGACAGTGGCGACGTTATCTAATAGGTTAAGCTTGCTAACATGCAAGCATTCTGAGACCATCCACCCGTTGCTAACATGCAAGCATTCTGAGGCCATCCACCCGCTACCGTGAGACTGCCAGGTCCTAATGCATCGATGTACCACTGTAGAATGTAGACTCTTGTAGTCTTGGACTCGTAGCTTTCCAACCATTACCTTTAGAGGGAAAAAATGCTTTCAGTTTGAAAATTTAGGTTATATAAAATCAGAAAAATATTATATACATAAAGATAAAATAAACAGTAGCAGGAAAATACCTCTTTTTAGCGTGTACATCTGTTAATTTCTTTTTTGAGAATTGTTATAGTATCTGTTAATGAGACCCAGCAAGTGCTAGCCCAAGTCAGAAACAGTTCAGGCTATCCGGACTGAATGAAACCAGCATATTATTGGGCCGCCCCCCCATATGAGCGGCGTGTTGCTAGCGCTCGCAGCAAGCGGTATATAGAGGAGCCCCTCCCACTGGGATACATGTTCACCTCCCTCCTGCAACCGTGGGCCCCGCATGTCAACGAGACAACGTTCTCCGAGGCACTATCCCCAAAGTCCAAGCCATTCGCCTCCGCCACGCCGCTTCAGCACGCTCGCCGAGCAACCCGCGCCGATCGAGCTAGACCATGCAGCCGCCGTGCCTGGGCGCGGGCGGGGGCAGCCTCGCTGTCCTAGGCCCCAGCGCCCACAGCCACCGCCCATCCACCTCTAGGGCTACCGTCCGGTGCGCCGCCCGGGGTGGGAGGGCGTCGTCGAGGGGGAAGGAGAACGTCTGGAGCGTAGACAACGAACAAGCCGCCGAGCAGAAGGCTCGGTCCCAGAAAAACAACCGTGGGCGCGGGCGTGGGCGTGGGCGCAGGCGCACTGACGGGCGCAGCCGGCCGCCGCCGCCACCGGGGAGGAGGAACGAGAATGATGCGGGCTCGAGGGTTCTGGTCTCCGGAGCCATGCTGGTGGAGGTCGAGACCGTGCTCCAGACCCAGGTACATTGACGCGGCTATCTAGCGGCAGTTAATTTTACTGTAATTAGGCCATTTGCGTCTTCTGAGGCAATCGTGGGAGCTGGGAGGCTCTTCAATTTGTCAGTGTACATTAAACGAAGGTTATACGCTTTGATGTAGACCATGAGATCTGTTATGGCATTTAACCAACGCCTGATTTTTTTCTTTTTGAGAAACACAGTGTAAACGTAGACGCTCACAGTGCGTACATACACTCACCCCTATGAACACACGTCTTGAAATTGACGAAGTCATCACATGCGCCTCGTTATCGACGGGAACGTCGCCTCTCACTGAAAGAATATTCCGCCTTTATGAGACACCAAAGCGTCAAACCTAGGGTTTGAACTCTGGTGGGCTGGGGGTACCACTGCCCTCCTAACCATCCAACCGCGGTTGGTTCTCCAACGTCTGATATTTAACTGAACCTAGTGGGAAATTACCAGTTTAAATTCAGTATTTTCAGTCTGTAGTCTACTGTGCACTTGTCAAAGCATGTCACTGGTAACAGGCTAGCTTTAGATAGTGAGAAATCATGGAGAATGAGTTACGTAGAAGCATACTTGCTGTCAAATAGCACTTACAGGTGAGTAAATCCTATCCATTTGATGGAATTTCTGATATATTGAGTACTGTCTTCTTTGATCCTAGGAACCTGTTATAAGGCCTTCTTGGGAAACATTTGCGAGTAGCTTAAGTGGCATATGGAAGGGCGTCGGAGCTGTGTTCTCACCAATCACAGCAGAGATGGAGCCTGTTGGACTAGGAAGCAAAGAGGAGTACCTTTATGATTGCTACACTCTTTCTCGCATTGAGAAGTTGGATGATGGTAATTATGGGACCGAGATCCGAAGGAAGACAAATTGGGTGCAACTCAATCCTCATGGGGAGGCTGAGAAGCAGAGTGCCGGTGATGATGATTGGAATTATGGTAGTTCAAGTGGGAAAATAAGTGTCGATCTACCTGCCCATGAGCATTTTGACCTTAAGAGGAGTGATGTACTGGACGAAGATACTATTACTGTGGAACCAGGGATCGTATTTTTTGAGGTGGGATTCTTTTCTCTTCGCCATTTTTTCTGTCTTATTCAAACACTTTCGCCCAAACATCTTTTCTTATTCATCTTTAAAGTTACAATTTTGTTAGTGGCCTCACTTACACTGCTATATTTAGCCATAACTAACTGTACTGAAAATATGACTATACTGTTGTAATTTTATGACCACAGCCTGTTTCCTGCTCTTAAACATACAACACTTAAATGGTGTTTTAGGAAAGGCAGATAGTTCTGATGTTAAACCTGAACCTCTCAGCAGGTTATCTTCAGTATCAGTGCTTGTTAAGATGTTCATGGTGCCTGCTTACCATTCATATTGGGGGGGAAGTCATGAACTACAGGGGTCTTTCTTGGATATATAGGCTGTTTAAGCCCTCTCCTTTTTCTAAAGATGAGTTTAGCTTGAACAGCTAGTATGTGTTCAATATAACTTTTCTTTGCTCAAGCTATTCATGCAAGAAAAATTGAAACATATCAAAGGAAGCTTCTCGACATCAGTAGAGTCATTTATTGAACCTTGGCCTACAACTATAAGCTGAATAATCTAGCTCATGAGATATGTTTCCCCTATGTAAAACTAGCCGTGAGGCCTCTGACCTTCTGTTTTCCCCCATTTAACTAAAATACACTGTCGGGATTAAGTATATCCATTACTCTTCAATCATATTTGTTCATTGTGACACTGGGTCATCATCTTACGTATTTTAATTCAGTAATGTTACACATTTCTTCTTGTTCCGTGAATTGTGAATAATCCGCTAATTCCTTTGGCCATGGCATTTCTCATTTTCAGGATGGATCATACTCTAGAGGTCCACTTGATATAGAAATTGGTGAATACGACGAATCTAAATACTTCCTTTCACCAACGTATAAGTTTGAGCAAGTATGTTTACCCTTCTAAAGTTTACTTATATTCTGCAAAGAAGCTGATTTTTGGTTATTAGTGCAATGTTGACTGAGAATTGTCCTTTGCCCAAGGCTTTCCTTTGAGATTTTTTTGGCCTCTTACACAAGGAATGGACCTAAGGGGTTACTTCTATGATGACGATTGCATAGGCATGTGGATAGGTGTTATGAATCGCGTAGATGTCTAAATAGCAAACCAACTGTGACAGTAATGTGCATGCTTCTGATGCTGTGCTAGATGCTTACTCTTTCTCTGTTATATAGTAACAAGGATCTGTATCAGCTAGTATTATGGAAATCATATGCAGAGGTAGCTTTTGATTAACTAATGTTTATTTAAGAATATATGATTATTATGTTAACCTTTTGCTGGAGAGACTTCTGCTACTATTGTAGGAGTGAACTATGGATGCTCATGTATATGTATATGTATAAGTATAAGCAGTATCATGTGTAAATGCCTTTAGCTTTCTCTTTTAGATACTTTGTGTTCTCTACGTGTTTGGATTTGCCAATCAGTAATTGATAATGGGATCGATCTCTATTTTAGTGTCTGGTAAAGGGATGCCACAAAAGACTGCGTATTGTGCATACCATCGAGTTCAATGAAGGAGGAGCTAATATACAAACTGTAAGGGTTGCTGTATACGAAGAACAATGGGCTTGCCCAGCAAATATCCATGTTGAAGAGTATGATTCCTGTTATCCCTTGCTACAAGTTTATCTGCTTTCCTGCTCATGACATAAATCTGTATTGCTAATCTGCAATCATGAATTTGTTAGGAGGAAACTAGGGAGATTTAACGAAGATGGATTGATTTACTAATAGTTCTAGATCCGTACCACCAATCCAGGAATGACAGAATGGCTTAACAGAGACTGTCTTTTGTTTGCAACCAATTAGAACAAGGCTAATTGAAAACTTGGTTTACCTGTTCTACATTTCATACTTTGAACGGGCTTTCTACTTTCAAGCATTGAAGACATTCTCACGTGCGTGCTTGTTCCTAATAATCTGGATTATCTTCCAGGAGATCTTGCTCTCCTTGTAGTCTGGCAACATAACTTCTTTCGTCCACAAGAACTATCAGATTTTGTTTTAGATCAATGAACTTACCATGCTCTTGATATGCACATTTTTTGCAGTAATACCCCTGTTGACGTTAAACCTTTCTCTCAAAGAAAGCGGACCAAACCATCCGAACTGACAGGCTCCTGGAAAGTATACGAAGTCAGTGCAACACCAATTTTCAGTGAGAAAGTGCAAGAACTAGAGGGTGGAGCCCTCTTTGTATACTTGTGCATGGAGACCATGACGAAGAGAACATTGCCAGAGAGCTCAATTTTCTTTGTGGAGGAAGAGATGCTCGACATGCAAGATGTGACCGTGCTTTGGTTACCTGGAGGTGTCACTGCTTATGTAGACGTGGATAAAGACGGTATACTCTGCATAGGAGTGAGTTGGTACTCGGAGGAAGGGATAAATCTGGTGATGGAGAGAGACTATGGAACTGACGGGCGGCTCAGAGAGGTTCGGACAAAAACTGAAATCAAGCGCAGGTGGAATCAACCAGTCCCATCGTAGTTCAAAGATGCCATTTCTTTCCTCAGAGCTTTCTGTTTGTATTAACCTCTGTTTCTGGAAACTAGTATAGGAGCAATAATGTTTATGGAGGTATGAGCTCCAATAAGATAGTGTTCCAGTTGTCATAGATCAGCTGTAAAAGTTTTTGCCTCTGTTGAATGTGCAGGCTTCGGTTTCGTCAGTGAGAAAATGAGCTAAAACCGAGCTCAGGAAGAATACCTAGGCATTTGCTTGCCATGTGCATGGCCGTATTTTATACTCTACAATGGCTCATTTAAATTGATTTATTTAGGCCACTTGCTATGGGATTCGCTGTAATCCTTCTCCCCACGCTCTACTTTCTCCAGATCTTGGCTTCTTGGGAGACAAGATTTATGACACTCTTCAGTATTTGTGAGTAAATAAACAGCTTTAGCCACTGCAAGGACAGCTGAAGGTATAACTATCTATGATAATATAAGCTATCAGGCATTATCATGTACAGGGTGCACTGAAAGGTAACAATATTACCTCTGATTATATCTGAACTTCCCGAGTTACCTCAGATTGTCGATGTAATGTTTGCTTACCTTGATCCTTGGAGAACAGGGGTGTAACTGGAACATGGCCATGACTCATGGAGCTGATGTAGAAGTCCAGCTCTGGAAGATGCAATCATGCAATCAAGGTACTTGAGAGTTGAGAGTTCAAACCTTATGAGAGCCAGTGACGAACATTACAACTCCATTCACAACTTCGAGCCCCATTGCTCTATTAGCAAAGAAAAGATGCATATGGATTTGGGACCAAGGATACCAGAAACTATTAGCGTTCACTTGGACCAGCCCAACACTCAGCCTATATTCGGAACGTTTATACGCACACGGCCCAACAATAAGAAGAGAGTTCACTCCATCCCAGAAGCCCGGACCGAAAGGAGAGAGGAATCTCTCCTTTATAAGCTAGGTGTGGCATCCTTCCGTAGGCGAGGTGGGACTAAACTAGTGTAGCCTTCACCGGACCATCCTCAGTTATGCCACCGGTTCAAGTGCTGACATCCCATCCTCCTAAACATGAACGATGCAGATCGCCACACACCTAATAGCGGTGTGCACACTGTGATACCAAATGTTAGCGTCCACTTGGTCCAGCCTGGCACTTAGCCTACGTTCTGCACGTTTATGCGCACATAGCCCAACTATAAACAGAGAGTCCACTCTATTCCAAAAGTCCGGACTAAAAGGAGGAAGGAATCTCTCCCTTATAAGCTGGGTGTGGCCTCCTTCCGTAGACGAGGTGGGACTAAACTAGGGTAGCCTCCACTGGACCATCCCCAGCCGTGCCACCCGTTCGAGTGCTGACAGAAACCTGTGTAGCCCGAGCCACACAACTCGTTTTTCTTACAAAATTCATAAAAATGGCATTTTGAAGATTCGAATTTTTTTAGAAAATATCCTAGATGTAGATAATGGAGTGTTTTATCAACCTGCAAAATATCAACTCTAAATACAGTACCTTATGTTCTTGGTTGGAACTTTAAGATGCCGTTTTCGAAGTTAAAAAAAAAAGCGAGCTATGTGTAGCTGGGGCTACAAAAATCCACTCTCCCAAAGGATTCCCGGAAGTTTGGGACTACAAGAACAAAGCAAAAGTACCTAGGGCAGGAATTTAGGGCTTCTAACAACGATCACATGCTCAAAAGGCGTGTTGCTTCAATCAAACTGCTGTACAGTGTTAGGATTACAAGCTATGCAGCAGCTAGATGTTCAATCTTTCCCAGGCCTCTCTTTACATGATATGGGCGGCAATGGGAATATGGGATGCATTACTAGATTAGATTATCTTAATGAGTGATCGTGCTTCATGTGAGCTCTAGCCATCCCTACTCATTGCCTCGAGCAAAGCTTCAAACGCAAGGCAAGCATTGTGGACCACCGGATTGATCGACGGCCACACCTTTTCCCCCCGTTACTTTTGCTAATGACTACCTTTTGGTTTCCCTTTGACAAATAACATGGCACGGTTTAAGCGATTTAAGCCTTGCAAACGTACTAATGGTGGGTAGGTTAATGTTGTAAACGGAAATTATGGGCTAATTGCATGGGGTTTACGGGTGGTCAGATCTGGCTAAAAACGGAAAGTAACAGGACACGGACGCAAATTTATCGTCCCCTTCAGGCGGCAGAGGCGTAGGCGGACAGGCCGCCACCCCTATCGGCATCTCCGCAGCCAAAAGCCAACCCAGAAGCGCCAAAGCTAGCTGCCAATCAAACGGACGCCAACGCGACGGGAGATAGGAGAGGAGTACAACGGCGCCCAGCCTCGTGGAGCCCGTGCCGCACAGCCACCTCCGCCCCCCGTGATCCGCCCGTGGGATCTCGCGCCCGCAAGCCGCGCAGCCTGCATCCGCACGCCCGGGGCCAGCCATATGGGGATCCCGCGCTGATCGCGGCGCGTAGGCAGACAAGAGGGAGAGGGAGGGGGAGAGGGAGAGGGAGAGAGGGTCACGCACGAGGCACCGCCGCTGGCGGAGAGGGCCGCGCCCCACATGGACCAGAATGGCGGCTCCTTCCTCGCCGTCCGCCGCCTCTCCGGCCACCACCCATCAACGGGTACGTGGGTGCGTGAGGCCGCTCGGCTCGGATCCCCACCTTGCTTGGTGCTACAGGGAAGTGGCTGACGCCCGATGTGTTTCCTCCTTTCCAGCGGATGTCGTGTCGGGGTCGACGGCGTGGATCGGGAGGGGGTTCTCCTGCGTCTGCGTGCAGAGGAGGGAGAGCGACGCCCGCATTTCCTTCGATCTGACCCCGGTCCAGGTGAAACCATGCTCTCTTATTTGTCTATTTATTTCTCTTCGATTTGGGGAGTAATTCGTTGTTTTCTAGTACGGTTGTTTTGAAGTATGAATGCAAACATTAATGGAATATCGCAGCTAGGGCCAGATCATACAACCCAATGGTTGTGTTTCGTTATTATACTCCCTCCGTCCAGAAATAAGTGACTTGAATTTGTCTAAATTCGGATGCATCTAGACGCATTTTAGTGTATAGATACATGCAAATACTATAGACGAATGCAAGTCAATTATTTATGGACCGAGGGAGTACTTGTCCTTAGGACTTGCAGCATGGTTCATCCCTGGCTCCCTGCGTTGCCCTGTTTCTGATATATAAGAAGACGAAAACTGAGCCATGGCAATTCGCACTTTGCTTGCTTTTTCCATACAATGGTTTGACATACACTAATACTATTTGTATTCTTCTTAATGAAAAGGCAGAGCTCCTGCCGGTTGCTGGAAAATTAAACAAACAACTGCGCTCTGGAATTGGCATGTGATGTGGTAGCCTTTAGGAGTTTGAACTTCTGACATTCCATATTGCTGTTGCAGGAAGAGTGCCTGCAAAGATTACAGAACCGGATAGAGGTGCCTTACGATAGTCAAAATAGAGAACATCAGGTATGAGATGGTGATATCGCCACTGATGTGTTTGATGTGCTATTTCAGACAACCTATATTTATGTATTGTAAAATGAACACATGGTATTCCTGTTAAGACCTCGTGGCAGGCTTTGCTCTCTGTTTAGAAGATTCGCAAGTACGTTGACATAGTATACACGAGATACTTTACAAAATAACAAAATGGCCTTGTTCTCATGTTTGCTTTACTGGAAAAGGATTTCTGTTTTTCCTGAGTATCAGGACACTGAAACCAACGGGATATACTGGATGTGTATAAGTCAGTCCATCAGTTCATTTAAACTCATTGTAGCCACGAGCAATGTTCAGAAACCTAGGGAAAATAAATTTTGAGTTGAGTAAATTAGCCAATTGATACTGAGGTGCAGCAGCACATGCTTGCTTGTAGTTTGTTCTCTAGTACTATTAATTATTTCTGCTGCTACTGGTCCTGAAATAATTATGGCTATCTCTACCTTTTGGTTCTGGTATACCAAACATGACCATACATTTCTATGCTCCACTTGATCAGTTCGATCTAATACATCATCACGTGCACTAATTTGTCCGCAAGAGGTTACTAACATATTTATCACACCTTTTGTTCATTAGGAAGCATTGAAAGCCCTTTGGCATGCTTCTTTTCCTGGAACTGAACTTCTAGGACTAGTTTCAGACCAGTGGAAGGAGATGGGATGGCAAGGGAAAGATCCGTCCACAGACTTCAGGTATTGTTTCCCCTGTCAATTCCCATATGTGTCTTGATCAAATAATTTGCTAGTTAAATTCAGGACCTGCAATCATAATGCTGTACTGGAATTACAGGGGCGGTGGCTTTATCTCTTTGGAGAATTTACTTTACTTCGCTAGAAACTATCCAGTGAGTACAATTCATCCCCACTTCTTGTTAATTCTAGGCTACATTCTGGTGAACTGCAAGGATTTTCTTATATCTAGAGCAGGAAAGATTCTAAGGGCTCATGTAATATACAGTTATACACATCTGTTCGGCTGTCAATGGAACCCCATCTTCTTTGGCAATCGAACAGCTAATGATCCTTTGATAATAACAGTACCGTCGAGAAATTGTACCATATTATTTTTTATCGACCTAATAGATAGTCAATATTTATATGTTGGGCCTTTCATTCATCTCAACAACGCACTCTCTGTGCAGAAATCCTTCGAGGAGCTCCTTTGTAAGCAGAATGGTGACAGAGCATTGTGGGAATATCCATTCGCTGTAGCTGGCGTAAATATTACGTTCATGCTTATTCAGATGCTTGATCTTCAAGCAGGTTTGTTCATTAAGCTTTTCTGTCCTTCTTGATTAGTTGATCAACTTCTAGATATTTCCCTGGATAAAATTTTCTAAATCATGAAACCGATTTTGCATTTACATGTAGCAACGTGAATATGCGGCACACTGACTGATACTGATTTTCTTTGCAGCTAAGCCAAGGTCTTTGATTGGAGCAGTGTTCCTAAATTTACTTATAGGTACAGTCAGTATTTTACTACTATAACATTGTGCAGTATTGAGGTCTTAAATAACTGCTATATAGACCTTTTGTCCCAAAACAATTGAACACTAGAGTAGCTTTATGCAGTAAATCCGTAATGCATATCAACTGTAGGTCATTGATGACTGTAACTAAAGGTGCACTACCTCTGTCCTAAAAAGGATGTCGGAAATTTATCTAGATTCCTGAACATGTCTAGATACATGAGAATCTAGATAAATCTCCGACATCCTTTTCAGGACGGAGGGAGTATATGAAATGTAGGTCGTTGATGGCTGTAACTAAAGGTTCAGTGCTTGTTAACAAGGCAATATCCTCACAGCTGATCTCGCGGGCTCAGTTGACTGGGGTAACTTTGTCCGCTTTCCATGTTCAAATGCAGTGATTAACTATGGGCAGTCAAAATAAATTTAGGTCCATAGCATAGAAATTAATACTCTTAATACCGGATGACAGTATAGGTGCAAATTTGCAATAATTAAAACATCATCTTAGGACAGGCAGGCCTGCTACTACTTTAAATACCTCTAGATACTACTATTACTACAATCTAACCATTGTTCTTTTTTCCAGAAAACGATCGAGCTTTTGACATTCTTTACTGCATAACCTTTAGGCTGATGGATCAGAAATGGCTTGAAATGCACGCCACATATATGGATTTCAATGTATGTTTTCGATATGAAATCTCCTTGTGACGTTCTTTATAGGTAGTACCTTCCTGACCAAATTATACTCTGACTGCAGACTGTTATTAAATCCACACGACGCCAGCTCGAGAGAGAGCTGTTGCTTGAAGATATTCAGCAAATTGAGGACATGCCGTCATACAGTTTTCTTGCCCGCTAGCAACTGAAGTCTGACCTAACATCTCCACGTGTAATGAAGCTCTCGTACCTGCTTTTAAGTTAAGTTTCGTCGTGCAGACCCACGTACGTGAAGAGTGAGCTTGATGTGTGTGGAATATAGGATCAGGGACGTGCTTCTGTGGTTTGTGCTATCGTTTTTAGTTACACTGATATCCTGAACTCCTGGATGTGCACGTTTGCCCTTCTTGGACCTGACACCTAGAGAAACTGTTTTGCTACCTGAATGCAGCTGCAGACTGCAGTGCCTGTAGGATGTTTTTGTGGAATAATTTGTCCTAGGTAGCACAGAGTCTTTATGCTGCAAAGTGGCACGTTCACAGATTTCTCAGTATGTAAGGGTGCCTTGTAGTGAACTGCATAGATGATCTTGTCGCATCCTTCGACTGATCTAAATACCCACGTTTTGTGTTGTGTGATTTATCCATGGAGTGTATCACTGACGTTATCTGTGTTGCTCGGACAACAACAATTCCTCGATTTCAGTAAAATTAAGATCGCAAATAAAGGTCAATATGTGAGGCATATGGCGTGTTTCTCGCACCTGGCTGGCAGGAATAAGTCTGTTTGGAAAATGCGGCACTGGGTTGAACTTGCACCGCACGAGATTTAAAATACTCAAAAAAACTTAGCCTGCTAGGAATGCCAAAATCAGGCGTTTTTGCGGGGATAGGTCCAGGCAAGCCAAAGGTCAAGACAAGGTCGGGACGTGGGCGCACGCGTGAAGTGGTGGGGGGCTCGTGACGCATTGAGAACGCACATCATAAATTATCACCGCTCGCTCACCACTCTCCCTCTCCCCATTCGGAGCCGCCCCTTCTCTCCCGTGTCACCGTCGGCGGTTCCTCTACCGCCGGCAGATCGAAGACCACCACAAGGGTAGCACACGGCGGTAGATCGAGGGCGAGCGCTGTGCTTCTCCTGGCTATAGGGGATCTATGGCTGCGACAACTTCTTCCGTGGCACACCTGAAGCTCCCGACTTGCAACAATGGCGTTAAGGCCTCTAACCACCCTCTCTATGTCTTAGCAGAACAGATGAGTAGATCTATATGTTAGGGTCTGGTTCTGCGCGTATCATTGACATGCACGCTAGATTTGTATCGATTTGTGGTTGATTTGGTCAATTTGATAGGTTAGGGTCTTTGGTTTTCTTATACTGCATGTGGTGCCTTCATAAGCAGTAGATCTACCAAAACCTTGGTTCCATCTATGCATGTTAGTGGCTAGATTTAGGCAGATGCTCTGTTTAGCGTTTCTCCGATAAGGAAAATTGATTTTTTTTCATTATTCATGTTTTTTCTAGGCCGATGATTACTTCACATTCTGTGGCCAAGATCCCAATGGGTTGCATCATAGCATGTCTGTTATGATTGATCTTGGACACACAATGCCTAATATGAGGCACAAATATTTGTTGTACAATTAGGCGAGTGTCGATGATTAAATATACATCACAACGAAATGGAAGGGATGAACCTTTCAAAACTTGTTCTGCCATCTATTCAAGCTCATGGAACTTGGTTTGGTATGATCATCGCTTTCTGTTGTACACGCTCTGAATTATGAGGCATGATTTTGTGTTTCTCGTTTAGTTTTGGTCGATGATTAAAACTGTCACTAAATGTGATTAGGTAGTGAATCTGTATTATCTTGAATCGTTTATAATAAATCATGTTGTGCATTGTCCTAGGTAGTATATAATCATCTTCCCGGCCTTTGTGTGCACGTCATATATGAGGCTCACATATCTCACCTAGCTTATGATGATAAATGTGATCCTCGAGCTGGTGCTATTGGAACCCGATGGTATGCACAACAAAATTAGTTATGCATATCCTCCGGATTCCGGTAGCACCAGCTCTACCATTTGTGTGTTAGTTATTCTGAATCTCAAAAGCGGTTAGACCAGGTTAGGTCATTCTGTTTTTCTTGCTTTGGCTCATGATTACAATGTCGCAGAATGAAATTCTTAGGAATTCTCTTCATGCCCAACTTCTGTGCTAACCAAATTGTTTGTTCATTTGTGTTGGTCACGAGGGGAATCGCTTTGCATTTGTGCCCTTACATATGAGGCCAGATTGCTTGTACATTTATGCTTACCACATAGCTTGTTCATGCATGAGAATTCTAATGCATGTGCTAATATAAATTGTATCTTTTGTCAATTCTCCATGATGCTAATAGTAGGTGCTTTCCCCACTAATGGATGAGGATACTCCAGGGATGAAGGCGAGGGCAGTGGTTCCAAGAGGGTGAGGGATGCTGGTGAGGGAAGTGCCAACAAGAGGCCGAGAGGCAAGCCTCTGAAGGTTGGGCACTTCCACGATCAAGTAGGTCCAACCCATTTCGCCAAGGTGATCTTGGCACCTAGGTTGGACCTGTTGCCACTTCCTGATGGCTTCAGACCTTTCCTCGGCACTGTACCGATGATGATCGTGCTGAAGACCAACACCAGATGCAGTTGGATGGTGAAGCTCAGGGATGTTAGCGGCATGGTTTGCCTTGACTAGGGGTGGACTGGCTTCGCCATTGCCCACCATGTCAAGATCCCATACTTCCTGACCTTCAAGATCCTGAAGGGTGACCTGTTCAAGGTCACCATCTTTGACTACAACATGTGCAAAGTGATCAAGACGTGTCTTGAGCATGATCCATCCCTTGCCATAATATATGAGTAAAATGTTGTCGCTTTAGTATAATCAGATTGTGTTTGCTGTGAACTATGTCCTACTGTCGTGCTAAACTTGCTACAATATTCTGTCGTGCGGCTATAAATATATTGCAGTGTTGTTAACTATGCTGCGGCTGTCAATGCTTGTTGGGGTTTAGCTTGTTGGGTTTTTAGGCTTGATGTCTAGTAAGCTCACCATCTAGGGAATAAGTTATCAGACCACACGATCAGGATGAAACCAAACACACGTTTTCATTTCTTCCAGGCCTAATACAACCCGCCAAACGACGGGCCTCATTTGTGTCCAACTACCCATGCGGACAAGCAAATAACTATGAGATCTTTGCCCAGCACTCGATCCGCGCATGCAGTCCCCATGCGTACAAGTTGCACTAGTGGGAAAAGGCCCACGAGCAAGAAAACACGCCCATATCGTCTGAGCGCGTGTTTCTCATTCCTATGATCTAGACCGAGCTATAATACTATGGGAGCTTATGGGCGTGCTTGCTAGGTCGTATCTCCATTTCTCGCATGGAAGGGGAGAAATAAGGATGTCTGCTTGCACAAGAGAAAATAAATCTTTACACCACACGAGTTTTAAAGTAGTCCTTAGTCTGGTCTTGCCCAAATTGGGCGTTTGCGAGAGAAAAATATGCATGCGCCCGTGTGAGGGAGGGATGGCGGGAGCTCGCCCACGTACGGGAAATTACGGTGGGAGAAATTGGGTCACCACCCACCGATTCATAGTGCCTATTTACACCGCTCAACCTCACCTCCAAAATCCACGCCACCATTTCCTCCTATTTTGAGCTCTTAGTCCAAATCCTCTTCTTCACTGACGAGCAGGTAAGCGTCACCTCCTACTTCGGTGGATAGAGCTCATCTTCGACAAGTCTTCTTCGACCGCTTCTCCGACATGTCGTCCTCATCGTCCAATGTTCAGTTTGCTGTAAGAGACACCTAACTATAGCTCTGCAAGTTTAGATCTGTTAGCATGTTGTCGCTCATAGTTGATATGTTCGCATGTGGTTGCTCCTAGTAGATCTAGACGTTCTATGGTAGATTTTGGCAGTCATTATTCATGATAGAATGTGATGATTGTTCTGTGGTACTACTAGGTTGGATAACTGATCTTCTCTGCTTGTGTACTCCATGTGTAAACACGATGCTTGGTATGAGGATTAGTGATAATAGTATAGTTCTTCTCCTTGTACGAGCCATCATCTTAAACATGACAACAAGCATAACGAAGAAGAGTTAACAATCTTGACAATGCCCATTGTATTTTTCTCACGCTACTTGAACATCTGTGGGTTTTTACGGACTACCGTTAGTACGGAACACAATGATATCTCTGGTGCCATAGGAGAAGGTTGCATCCCCTAATCTGTCGGCAACCTCTGTGCTTCGTCTGCGTTATGCACCGATGCCTGATAAGGTCTGCAAAAATAAGTTGGCCATGTTATGGCCAGCTTCTCTGTCCACCTTCGTCCTGAATAGGGTCTACCAGTTGATCCGGATTTAGATAGGTCGACAAGCGATTGATTGCAGATGATGTCTTCAAGTTCTGTGGCCAGACAGTCACCCCGAGCCAGGTGTACAACTACATGAGGCACCCAAGAATTAGGTGGTGTCAGGTGCCCGAGACCGAAAGGCTTGAGAACGTGCGATTGGGTTGAGGAGACGTCTTCTATCATGGTGGATGAAGACCATCGATCACTATGCACACATCAAGGTTCGATATATTTGCACTTGCATCGGTAAATTGAGTGTTGTAAAGCCCACATATGAACTGTACGTTTTAAACTATGTTCTCATGCAGGCTCAGCCGAAGGACACTGATTTCACCAACAAGCCCATTAAGAACTATGCTCAGATGAAGATAATCTACGGTTCTCGTAGTCCCACTGCGCTCACCTCTCTGACTGTGATACACCGTGCTCTATGCCACCTGATGGAGCACAATGCACATTCGAACATGTATCTTGCCATGACCTCTGATCGGAGGATGAACTGGTTCATGGCCTTCCTAAATAAGCACTACCTCTGAGCAACCGATTGTGGTGTTCGAGGAGGTGGTGGTAGCAGTGTTGATGTTGATGACTATAATGTATTTTGGAGTAGCTAGGCCGATGAACTTTGGTTGCGGTGATCCCTGAATTTTGGTATGTATATTTTAGGAGGTGGTATTTAGTTAACCCCTCCGGTTGTGATGAACTTGTGTTGCATCACGTGCAGTTGTCCATGAACTCGTGCTGTAGCACACACGTCCTGACTGGTTATGTCGAGTCAGTCTTAAACTAGTTGTTCTCTGAATCGCAATTGTCTTAACTTTGTAGTCTGCCATGTCATTATCATGGGTAAGCTCACCACATCAGCCAAGAGATAAGGCTCTTAGGGAGAATGCAACTAACCAAACGAGTACCAAACTATCAAAAACTAAGAATACATGCAAGCAAACAACTAGGACATGGATTCTCAAACCACCGAGAAATGAGAATGCACGAAACCAAAATAAATGCACTTTAGACACGAGAGATTGCATTGTTCTGCGCAGCTTCCGTGGAGCTATGATCTCTAGGTGCCCATAAAAGACACGAGTAATCAAATACGCCCTATACACGTCGCAAACAGTAATCTCTGATCAGTATTTCGGATGCAAGCAAAAATATCGGTGAACCAAAAATAATAGGCTCGATCGGTGCCTTCCCCCTCTCTCTATTTGTTCCATTCAACATGTCGCATCGGTGTGTTGGGCCACGTAGAGATAAACAAAACTTTTTCCCTAACACGGTACTCCCAAGATCTAGCTCATGTAATAGGCCACGAGATTACAGCTAGACGCGCAGATGCGGAAGTTGATGTAGCGCGTCGAAGCAGTGTCGAACGATCCCCGGACAGCCCTTCCGAATCCCACGAACTCCTTCATCAAATCCGCACGAGCTTCTCCGTCTCCAGCGCCGCACGTGCAACGCCTCTACTGGTATCCACACATACAAGAAGGAGCTTCGGACAGAGGACTGCTAGATCCTGTCTAGCCCGAAATGGAAGTGAAGAAAGTGACGGCTAGGTCAGGGACTATCCTTGTCACTCCACTTATATACACTCCTAGTTGGGCTCAATGCTTGAGGCCCATCTAGGCCGTATTCCAATCTCCACATGGATCTAATCCACATGGGCTCCTTACCCTTAAGTGTGTGAACCTGTAGGTTCACATACACCTGGACATGACATGAGCTACTCCTCCAAGTATCCCTTCATGGCTTTGAGTCCAACTCACTCCCATGAACACTCGGTCTCAAGTCAATAGATGGTAGCAACCTCTAGCATGGCGTGCCAACTCCCAAGTGACGTAAAGTCAGAAGACGAACCTTCAATGTGACTTTCGTCCAAGTCCCTTTGCCACACGATATATCTGTTAAGCTATAGGCGAGTAGTTGCCATCCCTTAAATAGCTTAACTCTCTTCTCGTACCATGATATGTGATTCACTGGACTAACTCTTAGTCCGACTCCTCAGTTAACACTTAACTGAGTAGCACATGGCCATGCTTCCGAATCATATCACATGAGAGGGCCCAGAGAATATCTGTCCATTACGGAGGGGCAAATCCCATCTTGGTAATCCATGTCACGCAGCTTGCTTCACAACCAACCCGAACTCTACCTTTATAACTGCCCATTTACGGAACAACGTTTGATAGAACCTAAGTTGGCGATCCACAACTCGGATCATGCAATCACCTCAGGTCGAAGGATTCCATTGCTTGAGACTGCAAATGACAACATGCTCGTTGCATCTCAATTGTAGGTCAGTCCGACTCGCTAAACTCTTTAGTTGAATCAGTGTAAGTCAGAATAGCATCACCATGCCCATGACAAGTGGAACCGTGTCATCAGCTGACTCGCACATTGTTCTAAGTTGTGTGTCCAGCACAATCTCAACGACTAAGGACAATCTAATATGAACAATCATGAATACATAGTTCCACAACTGAATCACGTATTCAGTGATATATATCTGATGTTCATATAAGGACAACTTTATTTTATGAATACTTTGGGAAATATCATCAACCATGATTGCCTCTAGGGCATATTCCCAACAGTCTCCCACTTGCACTAGAGTCAATCATCCGACATCACATGTCTAGGCATCTAATGCCCGTGGCTCTTATGTGCGCCTCATGCTTAGGCTGTGGAAGTGGCTTTGTCAATGGATCTGCAACGTTTGCATCCATGTGTACCTTGCATAATCTGATATCACCTTGATCCACGAACTGGCGAATCAAGTGGTATCGCATGAGTATATGCTTGTTCTTCTGGTGTTGTCTAGGTTCCTTGGCTTGTGCAATAGCACCATTGTTGTCACAATACACGTCTAACGGATTGGACGAACCTTGAACCACACCAAGATCAATCAAGAAGTTTTTGATCCAAACAGCTTCCTTTGCTGCCTCCGAGGCAGCAATATACTCAGCTTTTGTTGTAGATGCAGACACAGTCTCTTGCTTGGAACTCTTCCAGCTCACAGCCCCTCCGTTCATAACGAACACGTACCCAGATTGTGAACGAGAATCATCTGAGTCAGTAAGGTAACTCGCATCCGTGTAACCCCTTACACTGAGTTCAACCTCACCTCCATAAACTAGGAACACATCCTTAGTCCTTCTCAAGTACTTAAGAATGTTCTTAACTGCTGCCCAGTGGATTTCTCCAGGGTCAGCCTGGTATCTGCTCACAACACTTAGAGCATAGGAAACATCCGACCTAGTACAAATCATGGCATACATGATGGACCCGACTGCCGAAGCATACAGAATCACACTCATCCTACTTCGCTCATCAGTCGTCGAAGGACACTGAGTCTTGCCAAGTCTTATGCCATGGGACATCGGTAAGAACCCCTTCTTAGACGATTCCATGTTGAACTTCTTCAACACTTTGTCCAAATATGTACTTTGGCTCAATCCAATGAGCCGCCTGGATCTATCTCTATAGATCCCGATTCCTAGTATATAAGTTGCCTCACCCAAGTCCTTCATTGAGAAACTCCTTTCCAATGATTCCTTGGTTTCTTGCAACATCTGGACATCATTTCCGATCAATAATATGTCATCCACATATAAGATCAGAAAGTTTACTTTGCTCCCACTAAACTTCTTGTATAAACAAGAATCATGATCACTCTTGATGAAGCCAAATGATTTGACTACCTCATCAAAGTGAATGTTCCAACTCCGAGATGCTTGCTTCAATCCATAGATGGATTTCTTAAGTTTGCATACCTTGTCAGCATTAGCCGGATCGACAAAATCCTCGGGTTGTATCATATACACGTCCTCAGTTAATTTTCCATTAAGGAAAGCCGTTTTGACATCCATCTGCCATATCTCATAGTCGAAATAGGATGCTATAGCTAACATGATCTGAACTGATTTAAGCATCGCTACGGGTGAGAAAGTCTCATCGTAGTCAACTCCTTGAACCTGCCGGAACCCCTTCGCGACAAGCCGTGCTTTATAGATAGAAATGTTTCCATCCATATTAGTTTTCCTTTTAAAGACCCATTTCCACTCGACGGGTCTTACACCGTCTAGCAGATCAACCAAGTTCCAAACTTGATTATCATCCATGGACTTTAACTCGGATCTCATGGTTCCAAGCCATGACTCAGAATCAGAACCCACCATCGCTTTCGAATAAGTTGCCGGCTCATCACTGTCTAACAGTAATACATCACGAACACTTCGCAATCTTGCCGATCTTCGCAGTGGAGGTGCAGCTGCCGGCTCAGCTACCATGACTGGCTCAACCTCCAAGGCTTTCACCAAATCGCTACTGACCGGTTCCTCTCGAACTTCTTCGAGCCGCACCGTACTCCCACTGACTTCCTGACTAAGAAACTCTTTCTCAAGGAAGACACCGTTTCGAGCGACAAACACTTTGTCCTCTTCTCGGTTGTAGAAGTAGTAACCCAAGGTTTCCCTTGGATACCCAACGAAAATGCACTTATCCGACTTGGCTGCAAGCTTGTCTGACTGAAGTCGCTTGACAAATGCTTCACAACCCCAAATCTTAAGAAAAGACAAACTTGGCTTCTTGCCTGTCCACATCTCATGTGGTGTCTTCTCTATCGATTTTGATGGTACTCTGTTTAGTGTGAACACCGTCGTTTCTAGACAATAACCCCAAAATGATAAAGGTAGATCTGTCCGACTCATCATTGATCGTACCATGTCCAACAAGGTCCGATTCTGCCATTCCGACACACCATTCCTCTGCGGTGTACCTGGCGGAGTGAGCTGAGGAACTATTCCACAACTCTTCAAATGGTCATCAAACTCGTGGCTCATGTACTCGCCCCCTCGGTCCGACCAAAGAAACTTTATTTTCTTGCCGAGTTGATTTTGTACTTCATTTTGGAATTCTTTGAACTTTTCAAAGGCTTCCGACTTATCTTTCATCAAGTAGACATATCCATATCTACTCAAATCACCAGTGAAGGCAATGAAGTACTCATAACCACCCCTGGCTGCCGCGCTCATTGGACCACATACATCACTATGTACTAGTCCCAACAAGTCAGACGCTCTTTCACAACTCCTTGCAAAAGGTGTCTTGGTCATCTTGCCAAGAAGGCAGGATCGCATGTCTCGAACGACTCTAAGTCGAACGAAGTTAGGAGTCCATCATCATGGAGCTTCTTCATGCGTTTCCAACTTATATGACCAAGTCGATAGTGCCAAAAGTAAGTCATATTCAGATCATTTGGTTTTAACCTTTTCACATTTACGTTATAGACCGACCCACCATCAAGATTCAAAATAAATAACCCGTTCTGAACGGGTGCAAAGCCGTGAAACATATCATTCAAATATAAAGAACAACCGTTGTTCTTAATATTAGACTCATAGCCTTGTCTCATCAAACATGAGGCAGAAATGATGTTTCGACTAAGAACTGGAACATACTAACAATTATTTAGTTCCATTAAGAATCCTGAAGGTAAATGAAGTTGCATCGTGCCGACTTCCAACGCAACAACTGTTGTTTTGTTGCCGACCCGAATGTCAACCTCGCCTCTTGCTACGCCCCTAGTTCTTACCAGTCCCTTGCAGATATGAATGACTGATCCGGTATCATATACCCAAGAACCACCGGGTGCATCAGCAAGATAAAGGTCTATAACATTGCAAACAAATGTACCTGAGTTGGAAGTCACACCTCCACTCTTGGCTTTATCCACCAAATACTTGTTGCAATTCCTCTTCCAGAGGCCATCCGCCTTGCAATAGAAGCAAGCGAAACCGGCTGGAGGAGATGACTTAGTCCCTTAGGAAACGCTTGGGATCTCATCCTGAGCATTACCTCCCGACTTAGCCTTCTTCTTCTTAGTCTAAGAACTCTTCTTAAACTTAGCATTATTCTGTACCACCAACACTTGGCTGGTACCTTTCTTGAGATCAACCTCTGCCTGCTTAAGCATCCCATGTAATTCAGTGAGCTTCTTATCCATACCATGCATGTGGTAGTTCGATATGAACTGACCATATACACTAGGAAGAGAGTTCAGAATTATATCCGTAGCGAACTCTTCGCTAATGGGGTAGCCAAGCTTTCCAGAGACTGCACGTAACCAACCATCTTGATCACACGTGGACTCAGTGGATCACCATCCTTAAGCTTACAACGTAGCAAAGCTTGAGAGACTTGATACCTCTTGGTCTTTGACTGAGCCTGGAACATACTTTTGAGGCTTTCGATCATATCGTAGGCCTCAACATTCTCGAACTGCTGCTGCAAGTCCGGTTCCATGTGAGCAAGCATAAGACAGCTAATTTCTGTAGACTCATCACATGTTCTACGATAGGCATTGGTTGCTGCGACACTCGCATTCTCATCCGGCACATCTGGAAGCGGGTTTTCTAGAACATGGTCCCTTTTTCTTGTTTGAGAACTATTCTCAGATTACGCTACCAGTTGGTGAAGTTTGTTCCATTAAGTTTCTCTTTCTCTAGGATGGTCCTCAAAGCAAAACTGGATAACTGAGGGAGACTGCTACTAGGTGCCATTATCTACAATAGAAATATGCAAAACACTTAAGACAAGTATTCATAAAAGAGCAGGCGTATTAAACATTTTAATACTTGTGCTCCCACTAGAACCAACATCCCTCTGATGGTTACTTAGTGATTCAGGACCCTAAATAAGCAAGCCGACTAGTGAGCTTTAGCATCACCGCTAGCCGTCAAGTGATCTAGGTAGGGAACTCCTTGCTAATCGCATCTCATGTGACTCCTGTTGGTCGGGTGGCATCTCATGCCCCAACTCCCGACCGCCCTCTCCCCGAGCCCCACAACCGTCGCGATAGACCCATCTAGCTTACCAAGTGCTTCCGCTGTAAGAGTCCGACTCGAACCCTTCTAGTCGAAGAGAATTGGTAGCACCTCAATTTTATGATCCCACTACCAAGAATGTCCGACTTGTGATGGTGCAGCACCAACGGGGAGACCGAGTAGACCTTCTTTGAGGGATTAAAGTTCTACCAACTATCTCATAGAGGTAAAACTAGAGACATAACATCAACACAAAATAATCCAATTATAATGTTAAATGGTATGGCTCCCTTCATGGTGATCCCCATCTCCATGAACCTGTTCATCATGCCTTTGGCTACAGTGTCCTTCAAGTCCTCCAAACATGCTACACTAGCACTAAGGAATATACAAGAAGATGGCATCTCATGCCAACACGCAGGTCGTTATACAATAATAGTGACAACACTTTGGCTCCAGCCGGCTGACAAACCCGTGATACACAGATCACGTATGGATTACACACATCACATGCACATAAGTCATACCATTCACAACTTCCTGCAAAAATAAGTTATGCATATATATGATATCTACCGGCGTTGTGAACCTCGCAACGACATCTAATGCGCTACGACAGGGCGAAGCCGACGGTCCCGCTAGCCGGATAGCGGGCAGGGATCGAAGGGGCAGCGCTCGACGTTTTTTCCGAAATCGCAGATCTAATATGCATTTCGAACCATGGATTCCTTCGTTGGATAAAACACTTTTACCCAAATCTGATCCCTGTACAGATCTGACCAATCTCATTGATCATCCGCACCTGATCTTCCATGCACCCCCGAGTGCGATTGATCCAATCAATCTTGCACAAAACCGATCTATCTCATAGATCGACCACCAAAACCCTAAGTGGATCTCATCCACCACCTCGTGCATATCAAATATGCACAGATCTAGAGCCTAAAATGAGAAGCTTTCGCTCTGATACCACTGCTAGGCCATGAAGAGGTAAACAAAACTTTTTCCCTAACACGGTACTCCCAAGATCCAGCTCAGGTAATAGGCCACGAGATTACCCCTAGACGCGCAGATGCGGAAGTTGATGTAGCGCATCGAAGTAGTGCCGAACGATCCCCGGACAGCCCTTCCGAATCCCACGAACTCCTTCGTCAGATCCGCACGAGCTTCCTCGTCTCCAGCGCCACACGTGCAACGCCTCTACCGGTATCCACACATACAGGAAGGAGCTTCAGACAGAGGACTGCTAGATCCTGTCTAGCCCGAAATGGAAGTGGAGAAAGTGACGGCTAGGTCAGGGACTATCCCTTGTCACTCCACTTATATACACCCCTAGTTGGGCTCAACGCTTGAGGCCCATCCAGGCTGTATTCCAATCTCCACATGGATCTAATCCACATGGGATCCTTACCCTTAAGTGTGTGACCCTGTAGGTTCACGTACACCTGGACACGACATGAGCTACTCCTCCAAGTATCTTGTCATGGCTTTGAGTCCAACTCACTCCCATGAACACTCGGTCTCAAGTCGATAGATGGTAGTGGCCTCTAGCAAGGCGTGCCAACTCCCAAGTAATGTAAAGTCAGAAGACGAACCTTCAATGTGACTTCCGTCCAAGTCCCTTTGCCACACGATATATCTGTTAAGCTATAGGCGAGTAGTTGCCATCCCTTAAATAGCTTAACTCTCTTCTCGTACCATGATATGTGATTCACTGGACTAACTCTTAGTCTGACTCCGCAGTTAACACTTAACTGAGTAGCGCATGGCCATGCTTCCGAATCATATCTCACGAGAGGGCCTAAAGAATATCTCTCCATTACGGAGGGGAAAATCCCATCTTGGTAATCCACGTCACGCAGCTTGCTTCACAACCAACCCGAACTCTACCTTTATAACTGCCCATTTACGGAACAATGTTTGATAGAACCTAAGTTGGCGATCCACAACTCGGATCATGCAATCACCTCAGGTTGAAGGATTCCATAGCTTGAGACTGCAAATGACAAATTGCTCGTTGCATCTCAACTGTGGGTCAGTCCGACTCGCTAAACTCTTTAGCTGAATCAGTGTAAGTCAGAATAGCATCACCATGCCCATGACAAGTGGAACCGTGTCATCAGCCGACTCGCACATTGGTCTAAGTTGTGTGTCCAACACAACCTCAACGATCAAGGACAATCTAATATGAACAATCATGAATACATAGTTCCACAACTGAATCACGTATTCAGTGATATATATCTGATTTTCATATAAGGACAACTTTACTTTATGAATACTTTGGGAAATATCATCAACCATGATTGCCTCTAGGGCATATTCCCAACACGGTGCTCAATCTACTCTTAGATCATCTCCACTAGCATTCCCAGGTGGGTCTCCCCAGGACGTTTTTTTCATCCGAACAACGAAAATTCGACCAGTCATGTTCCCAGGCACCCACTTTTCACCGGATTTGGCCCACTTTTCATCCGGGGTTCCCAGGCTGAACCCGGAGCGCCGGGAACTGTCTAGGAATATCGGATGAAGCAAAAGAACGGGTGGGCACCCTATTGGCGACACAAGCCGAGCTCCCGCCTTTCTTCTCCCCCTCCCACCTTTCCTCCATTCCCCACCACATCTCCCGTCAATTCCTTGAGATCCCGACCACCATGCCATCCAAGGGTTTCGTCAAACCCCGATCCGCCATTGGTGTACCAAAGGAGAAGAAAGCCGAGGAAGCCAACGCCGAGGCCGGAGGGCTTGACAGACGCCGAGTGGCTGGCGGATTGCCGGCGGAGGAAGATCGAAACAAACAACCATAAGGATAGGACGACAAGGTCAGAGGAGGCACAGACGATCGTGGTGAGGGAGGTGTCCAAGCGCGCCGCACGTATGGCCATGTCCTGTCTGATGCCTCTTGCCGGCGCGCAGTTTGACGCGTCATGGAGAAGCCAACCAATCATTGGATCTCTGGCCAGGTTCTCGACGATCTCACCGGCCATGTACCAGGAGAGCCAGACGAATCCATGCCAGAGGTTCTCGTCCTCCCCCGAGTTCGACGGTGGGCTCAACCCAGATGTGCTCTTCCCCTGCTCCGCACCTCGCCCTTTGGCCTTCAACGTCAACATCAACATCCCCTAAGCCAGCTCTCCAGCGTACGCCGGTTCTTCGTAGACCATGCATCGCGGTCCTATTCAGTTCGCCGGCAGAAGCTCCATGCCCACCCAGTTCGGTGACATAGACGCTTGCAACCTATTTAGCGGAAGACGAGCGAAGCGTACATGGCGAACATGATCGCCTCCAGTTCCACGGTAGCCGAGAGCTCGTTCTTCACTCAAGAGCAATCCAGCGCCAAGGCCAAACATGGACTGGAATCCCAGGATTTCGCTAAAGGCCAGGCCGAAGACCAGACACAAGCTGATGCTGGGGAGGAGGACGAAGAGGAGCTTAGGCGGCGGCGAAGGGCAAGGGGAAGAAGAATAGGAAGGCGTCGTAGGAGCCCCGCATCAAGTGGACGACCCTTGAGGACAAGTGCCCCGCCGAAGCATGGAAGTCAGTGAGCATAGATCCCATCACCGGCGCAAACCAAAACTCGGAGTATTACTGGAGGCGTGTGAAGATGGTGTTTGATGAGCGCAACCTATTGGATCCGGTGTATAACAAAGTCCACATGGAGCACAGCGAGAAGGCCATGACCAATCACTGGGGTGTCGTGCAACAAGCGTGCAACAAGTGGCATGGTATTCTCTTAGAAATCGAGCGCACACCAGTCAGCGGCGCAAGCCTGGATAACAAGGTAGTTCGTCGGCCTCAAGCCGAAACTATGCCGACTTCATGCCTTTCTCAACTTGCACTACACCTTTTCTTGGTAGCTCATGCGTGCACTCGGCATGTACCACGACGACACCAAGACGGAGTTCAAATTTCACCATATGTTCGACAAGATCGAGAACTGCTAGAAATGGGTGGACACTCATGTGGACCTCGCCAAGAATAAGGACGCGTGTATAACCCCGAGGCTCCACCCCCACTACTGGCAAAGGAAGACCGGAGATTGGCCAGAAGAAGCCTTAGATGCTGAAAGCCACAGGACCTCCTGCCGAATGAATCCACGCGTCCATTGAGAAGTGCATCGTGGACTCCAAGTCCCATGCCGAGAAGAGGGAGGAGAAGGCCGAGGAGAGGTGGGCGCAGCTACTGCAGAACCAAGACAAGAAGCTCAACCTCCTGAAGGCGAACTTCGTCACCAAGAAGAGGAACACAGACCTCCAGTTCCTCATGGGCGGCGAAGACACCTCGGTGATGAGCCCCCAGGTCAAGGCCTGGAACATGGCGCATCGCAACGCCATCCTCGACGAGGAAGTCGCCGTCAGCACGCTGAGCACTACGGCGACCGTCTCGACCACCACTCCTTCGCCGAGCTCGACCTCCACCTCTTCCAACCCGTTGACGTGTCCTGTCCTGCTGGAGGAGCCCATCCGTGTCGCACCAAACAGGACGACAAACAGGGCGGAGGATCCCATCCCGTCAACGAATGATCGCCGTATTTCATCCTGTTTTGTAATAATTTCGGTCGCCGAACCTCATTTAGACGAATTTCTGTTGCCCTTTTTTTGGACGGTTTTCTATTGAACACCTTTGGGCGAGATTTCCCCGTCTAGAAAAAAATGTCGCCGATCTTGTATTGTCTGGGAAATACTCCTGGGAACACGAGTGAAAAACTGCCCGTTCTCAGCCCGAAAGTCACATCCATCTGGCGCTAAATAGCTTCGGATTTTGGACGAAAATCCCAAACGAGTGGAGATGCTATTAGACCGAGCGCTCAGTAACTCTGTTTGAAAAGCTACTTTCTATTAGACCGAGCGAGCTCCGTAACTCTATTTGAAAAGCTACTTTCCTACCAAAGACAAAGCACATGCACATCTCCTTCGGTTCTAGTCCGGCCTCGGTACCAGGTTTTGTGGGGCATGTGGCATGATAGGGCACTCTCATCTGGAGTGTGGCACAGGAGAGTTTGATGAAGACAAACTGAAATGGGGCGACTGGTTAAAAGCTGATCAGGACTCCTGGCATGGCCAGAGCTTTGGAGGTGCACGCAGAGGTGGACGATCTGGTCGCTTTGGCCGGAACGGACAAGGTGGAAGAGGCCAGGACTATGAGTTTGGGTGTGGCCAAGGCCATGGAGGTGCAGCTATGAACACAAGTTGGAGATTTAATGCCGTTAACCGACTAGAGGAGGATCTCACTGACACAGGTACAAGCCCAGTCAAGAGGACGGATATTGTGATGGATGAGCGTGATAGCACTGATACTAGTGCTAAACGGAGGCTGGAGATGGAGTTACCTTTGGACAGTAATAAGATAAACCCTGAAACTGGGCGTGTTCCTATGATAACTAAGGAACAACAAGCAAATACAGAGGTACTTGAAACTGAGCATAAGAAACGCTCTAAGAAGGATGGAGCTGACTCCCCTTCAATAGGATCGGCGGATTCCCAGGAGGAGTCCGTCCGATCGCAATGAGGATATTGGGCCTGAACTGTCAGGGTCTGGGTAACGCCCCGACAGTTCGTGCGCTTCTGAATCTTAAGAAGCAAAGTAACCCTGAGGTGATGTTCTTGTCAGAAACCCACCTTGAAGATTTTACGGCAGAGTGCTTAAGGAGAAGACTAAACGTGGACTGTAAAATAGTGAACCCAAGTGATGGTAGAAGTGGAGGCGTCACTTTGTTTTGGAAAAGGGAGATCAAAATTGAGTAAATCTTTTCAGCCCCAAAATATATTGATGTGCGAGTAATTGAATCTCAGGATAAAATATGGCGTTTGACTGGAATATATGGGGAGCCTAGATGGGAAGACAAGTACAAAACATGGGACAAGTTGAGAGAATTGAAAGGCAATCTGACTGTACCATGGGTAGTAATTGGAGATTTCAATGAAGTTTTATTCTCACATGAGAAGGAGGGAGGTAACCTACGTTCACAACGATATATGCAAAATTTTAGGGATGCACTTATGGATTGTCAGCTGGAAGATATGGGCTACGTAGGTGATCCCTTTACATGGAAGCGCGGTAAAATTCGAGAACGTTTGGATCGAGCTGTGTCAAATGGTGAGTGGATGATGATGCACCCTGGTGCTATACTGAGACATCTTGAGTACACTAAATCGGACCATAGGCCGATTGACGAGGGTTTAACTCATCAATGCCCATTGTTATGGACTTGGGTTTTGGAGAAGGAGGGAGCGCTGGAGACATCTATCGGCTAGCAAACAAGCACACAGGGGACTCAAAGATTTACGCAGGTTCAGGCCTCGTAGAGGTCCCTACTCCTGCTTGTCTGCTCGTGGAATTATCGAAGGAATCGAAGATTACAATGGTGCGCAGATGCAATCTGGCAAGGGTTGTGGAAACTAGGGTTGCGTGTGTCCTTCTCGCCGCCCCCTCCTAGCCTTTATATAGATAGGCTAGGTCTCGGGTAGCAGGTCAAGTCGGTTATAGGTTAGGGTTTTCCCCTTTGAACTTTCTATCTTTAGCTTCTTCTTGTTCTTCAAGCAATCGAGAGTCCGTAAACTACTCGAGTCCTCTCTTGGGCCTTGGCGACACCGTGGGCTTCCACTGTATTTAGGCCGTATATACCAAACTTGAGTACCTGTAGGGTATACCCATTTCAGTAGCCCCCGAGTGTCCAGTGGAATCGCAGATTCGACTGGGGACTTTATGAAGGCTTTCGAGTGCATGAATGAGTATATTTTCGACTGCTTTGTTTGTGTCATAGGGATTGTTGATGTGCGTGCCTGATTTAACCGATGTATCGGTATCAGTTAACTACCTTAGGGTAAAGCAACACAATGTACTTGAACTCGAGTCCCCGGACTCGAATTCGGAAAAGTGCTGGTGTAATTCGACTCAAGCCACGGAGGTCTTACAGGAGTCAAATTCCAGTATATGGGTGTGAGCACTCGACGCGTCCGTCGAGGCATGTTCATCGTACCTGCAGGCACGGATATATTTCTGGTAGTGCGCAGCAAATGCGTTGCCCGACCTTATTCAGGTCTTATCTTCACGCTGCAAGCCCGGTATCCGAGTTTTATCATCGCGGAGACGATTCGGATGACCTAGGAGACGCAGTCTCTTTGTAGGGAAAATTATGAGGCGGTGTCGCCATAAACTTCGAGTGTGGATGTTATCAACACACAATACTTTGTACAAATAATCATAGGGTGCGCGACCAACGCTCCCTATGGGAGTAGCCCCCGAGTGCCTCGTTGAGTCGAAGTCTCAGGCAGGGACTAAAGAACTTTTGCGATTGCTGTCATCTTTTGTTTGCTTGTTTCAGTTGAATTTGTTTCCGGCGCTCCCTATGGGAGTAACCCTTGTCCATAGTCGAACCGTGTTTCGAGTGGTTCGGTTTGCCTTGATTGTCCATGTTCCTGCAAAAGAAGAAGAAAAATCATAGGGTGCACGACCAACGCTCCCTATGGGCGTAGCCCCCGAGTGCTTGGTGGAGTCGAAGACTCGAGCAAGGACTAAAGTAGTCTAAGTCTTCTGCTGCGTAGTTTTGATGACGTCAGTGCTGACGATTTCATGACCTCAGTTGCCCGCGTGAGCGAGTTTTATGGGACGTGACGAGCGGTGGGTCCCACTCCCTGACTTTGATTTGACTGGGCATGCGTAATCTTTATTTTAACTGTGCCTCCTCGATTTCCATGCGTAATGGGAGCAGTGGGGGGACAGTTCGCGTTTCCGCTCCTCCACGTGTCTAGAACGATGATTGCCACGCGTCCAGTAGGGTTTTTCTGGGCCGTTGGATTGCATCTTCCAGGGGTTAAGTAGTGACGCTGTGACGGTAATTTCACATCTGCCTTCATTCATCCTTTGCCTCCATCACCATTGCCGCCACTCCTCTGCTTTCTCTGTGCTCTTTTCTTCCGCGGTGCTGGACCAGCTTCGCATGTTTCCCAACTACTTCATTCGATCGCATCGCCGCCGCGCAATGGGGAAGAAGAAAGGAGGTGCTGCGGCTAATTCTACGGCTACCGCTGCTACGTCGAAGAAGAAGGGCGGCTCCACCGCTGCGGGCACCAGCACCACCGCCGGTGGAAAGAAGAAGGGCATGGGCACCCGCGTCACAAATGGCGCATGGCGTCCCTCCATCATCAAGTCCTATGATCTTCGTCTTCTTCGCCAAGACGGAGTGCTATCCGCCGTAGTCGCCGACGCGCGTGTCCCCGGCGGTGAGATAATTCCTTCTCCTCCCACTGGTTTTCGAGTGATGTTCTTGGCGTTCATCATTCACGGCCTCTCTTTGCCCCTGTATCCTTTCTTTAGGGGCCTCCTTTGTTTTTACGGGCTTCAGCTCCATCAGTTGTCCCCGAACTCTATCCTCCACATCTCTTGCTTCATCACCCTCTGCGAGTGCTGGCTCGGAATCGAGCTGCACTTCGGCCTTTTCAAGCGCCTCTTCAAGTTGAAGCGCCAATCTACGTCTGGCTCCTTAGTCTATGATGCAGGTGGCTGCGGAATTCACGTCGACCCATCCGCCACCTATTTCGACATCAAGCTCACAGCTTCCATCCAAGGGTGGAGGGACAAGTGGTTCTACGTCCGCGATGAGAAGGCTGACGGGGAGCACTTCGGACTCGCACCTTTCAATCCCGCGACGCCGTGCAAGAGGAGGCGCTCCTGGAAAAATGTAGTCATGCCTGACGAGTTCGCGGAGACAGATGTGATGTACGAGCGCGTATGCGACCTCGAGAGTTGCATAGACAGAGAGGAGGGAGGCTACACCCTCATTCGCACGTGGCTGCACCGTCGCGTCCAGCCCCTACAGGCTAGAGTTGACCCCATGTTTCAATGGACTGGCGCTGACGATGTCACTCGCATGTCTGCCGATGGCATGTCCGCGAGTGAGGTAGGCAAAAGGGTTCGACTGGTCACCAAGTACACCGTCAAGGATGTGCTCCCTAGTGAGCCAGTTGTTCCTCCGTTTGATGCTGCTAACCCTCCTCCTGAGGTATAGTTGAGCTACGCAGTAGCTTAGTTTGTCGATTGCTTCTCTATTGTTTCTTATCTTTGTGCTAATTTTGTTGTCTATATGCAGGATTGGGCGGTGTCACCCTGTATGCCCCCTCTTCCTGAGGGGATTATCCCTCGCGAAGCCTTGGAAGAGGACGAGTCGGAGTCGACCGTCCCATCTGATGTGGAGGAGGAAGCCCCTGAGTCCGGTAGTCCGGATACTTGCAAGCGTTCGCGTAGCGAGGATTCCGATGTGTCGTCTCCTTCGACTCCGGAAGGTGCAGGTGTTGGTGCGGAGTCGCCGATCCCTGCCATTCCTGTGAGCGCCGTGGCACCATCCTCTCGTAAGAAGATGTGACTGCCCAAGGAGTCCTCGTCAGAGTCAGGGGAGCCCACTCTTGACTTTGACAAGTTTGATTGGTAAGTTTTCTAGTTTGTTTGCTCTTCTCTGATTTGCCCTTTTTGGTTCGTCTCTGGGTTTGCCTTTTCTTGATGTTGATTTTGTCTTGCAGTCAAGAGGCGTCGTCATCTTCTGGCGACATCCAATTTTTGAAAGAATCAAGAGTCGCGACCTCAAGGGCCAAGTAAAAGGTCAAGCGTGCTCCTTCCCTCCATTGGCGGCCCACTCCGGGCACAACTCCTCCAGCTCTCCTCATGAAGGGGAGCATCGAATGGTTGCCCGGATGACGGCACACCAAACGACTTCGGAGTCATTAGAGGATCATGTAAGTGTAGGATTTCTTCTTTTGATGTTGCAGTCGATGGCTTCTGCTGATCCTTTGTTGTGCGATAGCTCCTTGTGAAGGAAGCCGCTCACTTGGCGGAGCAAGTGCTTGCGATGGGCCGCCAGCATGCAATGCTGGAGACGCGTCATCGCGTGGTTTAGTAGGTGTTCTTCACTTCCCTCTTTTCTGCGCCGTTTTTGTGTAGTCGACAGATAGTCCATCCCCCTTTTTTGTCTTTGTAGCTGAGCATAATGCCCTTTTGCGCGATGCCGCCACCCTGGAGAAGACACTCGCCGCGGCTGGGAAGGGTCGTGATGAGGAAATCGCGGCGCTTGATGAGGCGTAGAGGCGTGAAGAGGATCTGCGGGCCTCCATCGTGGCTAGGGAGAAGTTGTTCGAAGAACAGCTTTTCTCGATTGCCAAAGCCCTCTCAGGTAATATGTTTGGGTATCATTATCTTTCTCTGTTCGATTTTTGCCTTTGCGCTGATGTTTGTGTCCATGTGTGGGTTTATGTACAGATGCTAGTGGTTTGAGCTTCGACCCTTAGGCCCTCCGCCGTGACGATGCTTTGGCGGGTGCGCTTTCAGCAGTCGAGGACCGCGGTGCCGCCGTTCAGGATACGCTTTCCAAGGCCAAGGGCGTGCTCAGTCGCCTCTGGGAGGAGTTGATGCCCATGGCTGAGCTAATCGAGAACATGGACGAGCTGGTGGAGTCTCTCGCCGGGGGTGTTCCTTCAAGCTTCAAGAACTCACTCCGTGCGGCTAGCGCGTCCATGTCACTTGCCATGGTGCAGGCCCACGGAGTCGAGGTTGATCCTGCAGTGGTTTCGAAGGTGATGCCCGTTAGCATAGACGGCCAGCAGGTAGTCTTTGCTCCCTTCGCGACTGCCTGTGGCAAATATGGGTCGCAGCTGATTAACACGGTTGCGAAGTACTCTGAGGAGCTACAGCGAGCCAAGAAGGCAGCAAAGGCTGCGGCATCAGGGGCTGGCGGAAAGTCAGTGGCATCTGACACTGCCACGGACTCGATGAGGCCCCCGAAGCCGTCAAAGTCGAAGAAGCCAATCGCTCCTCAGTAGCTTTGTAATAGTTAATTAGTTTATGTCCTTTGTCAAGAACATGCCTGTTGGCGAGTGTATCTGTTGATACTTTTGCTAGTCTTGAATGCACTTGAGTCTTTTGTCTTTGTGTCGATTTGATCGTCTTATTTGCTTCTATCTTGGCTTGTGGTAGGGTACATCAAGTGATCCTTTGAGGGAACCTCAGGACTCGCCGCCCCTTGATGATACTTTGGCACCGCCACGCTCCAGGGTAGATGAGCTGTCGCTGCTTTCGCGATTACACAACCGCGTGAAGTAGCTGGAGCGTGAATTGCCCGTGCTCCGCGGTAATGCGGATGTATGGAAGTCAAAGGCTGAGAAAACTGCCGCTCGAGAGCAGTATCTGCTGGGAGAGATGACACAGCTTGGCGACCAATTTAAGTGTTAGTTTGCTTACTCTCATCTTTTCCTTTGTAGTCACTCGTAGTGATGTGCTGTCCTGATGCTTCCGTTGTTGCTTTGAATAGTTGTCAGCGCGCGCAATCCGTAGGATGAGAAGGATAGGATTGCCATTCGCATGCATGATCTGACCCAGGAGCAACTTCAGGAGAGTGGGTACTTCTGGATGGATCATGATCGTGCGATTGCGCTGGCGACCCTGCAGGATCATGCGTCGCGAGTGCTACAGTTTCTGAAGAAGTCGCAGTCATGTTTGAAGAACATTTATCAGACGATGTTTCCGCTGGATGTTGCTCCCTCAAGCCTGCTGACCCTTCTTGCCAAGTTCCAAGACTTGACTGCAGTTCGCGAGTGCGTAAGGCAACAGTTGGTGGCTGGTGCCAAGGCTGCTATATCACTGGTGCGACTGCATAGGCCTGACGTAGATGTTGTGGAAATTGCGGCTGGGCCACCTGCACCACCAGCAGGTTCTGCCTGGAATATGGTGCCGCACTACCAGGCAGTGGATTGCCCAGCGGAGGAGATCGTCGATTTCTTCGAGGAGCAGACCAACGTTCTTTTGTTGCAGTAGTAGCTTAGTTTGTATCCTGGACATAAGTGTACCAGTGTTGTAAAGTTCGTATAGATGGTGTATAACTGACTAACGATTATGTATAAAGAGCTTGTTAGCACGTAAGTGCATTGCACTATGCGATTCCTTTTCGTTAGCCTGGCCATGCTCTTATCTCAGTCCCTTGTCAATCTGTCAGGTGCGTTGCAGCTGGATTGATGCTGTGTCAAGGGTTTCGATTGATGTGCCAGCTACTCAGGATATCGCGTTTTGGTTCGTAGAACAGATGTATATAGGGTGGCGCAGCCCCCGAGTAGATAAATTGTGGAAAAATAAAGGAGAACACAGAGTTTTGGGGCACTTAGATTTATTTATTCGAAGCACAGTACGTAGTACAGTGTGTGGCTAAGTAGCCTTGGCTGAGTGCCTTATTTGTAATGTAAAAGAAAAACGACTAGGGGTAGAAGTGTCGCAGTTGTGCGACGTTCAGGGGTTGGAGTATGTGACTCCTGTCTCTAAATCTTGAAGGCGATAGGCGCCATCTGGGATTACTTCTGTAATCACGTATGGTCCTTCCCAGGGGGACTCGAGCTTGAGATGCCCCTGCTGCTTTAGTCGCAGGACCAGGTCGCCTTCGACGAAGGATCTGGGGCGTAGCCTCCTACTGTGGTAGTTGCGCAGGTTCTGCTGCTAGATCATTGATCTTTCCACGGCGATTTCTCTTGCCTCGTCAAGGAGATAGATGGAGTCTTCGAGTGCGAGGGATGACTCTTGTTCACTGTAAGCGACCATGCGCGGCGCCTTGTACCGTACCTCGGCGGGTAGCACTACCTCGGCCCCGTGCACCATAAAGAACGGTGTGTAGCTCCTAGCACTGTTTGGAGTTGTGCGTAGGCTCCAGAGTACTGACTGCAGTTCGTCTGGCCAGCAACCCACGGCTTGTTCGAGTGGCTGGAGGAGTCGCTTCTTGATGCCGCCGCAGACGAGCCCGTTTGCTTTTTCCACCTGACCGTTGGTCTGTGGATGTGCTACCGAGGCGTAGCTGATGTTGATCCCCAGATTCTCGCAGAATTCTTGGAACTCCTTGGATGTGAAGTTCATCCCATTGTCAGTGATGATGCTGTGCGGTACTCCGAAGCGGTAGACGATGGACTCGAAGAACTTCACTGCGCTGTGCCCTGATTGGTTGGTCACTGGCATGGCCTCAATCCACTTGGTGAATTTGTCGACTGCGACCAAGAGGTAGACGTAGCCTCCTCGTGAGGACCTTGGAAGTTTGCCAACCATGTCGAGTCTCCATTGCGCGAAGGGCCAGGCCAATGGAATTGGCCGTAGCTCTGCGCCAGGTGCGTGCGGCTTGTTCGCGAATCGCTGGCAAGCTTTGCATTTTTGGACGATGTCCTTGGCATCGCGCATGGCCGTAGGCCAGTAGAATCCAGCTCATAGAGCTTTGGCAACGAGGGTGCGACTGCCGGCGTGGTGCCCGCAGGTCCCCTCATGATGTCGAGGAGAACAACTCTTCCATCGGCCGTGGAGACGCATTGTTGGAGTACTCATGTGATGTTGCGTTTATACAGTTCGCCGTTGATAACAACGAATTCCTTGGATCACCGCGCGATGTGTCGTGCGTCAGTCGGATCGTCCGGTAGCCTTTTACTGAGGAGGTACATGATGTACAGTTGCGTCTAGGATTGCTCAATCATCATGACGCTCATTGGTCCCTCGAGTCTTGTTTCCAGCTCCAAGTCATCGAGTGCCATTGGCTCATTGGGCGGCGTAGCCCCCGAGTCCGTTGCTACACTTGTTTTCTTCTCTACGGCCTTTGGCTTGATGGAGCGTTCGTAGATGCGCTCGAGAAATACCCCAGGTGGTATGGGGGCGCAGGTAGAGCCTATGTTGGCGAGTGCGTCCGCCTCTTTATTGCTTTCACGACCTACGTGTCACAGCTCGCAACCGTCGAAGTCTCCTTTGAGTGTGTCGTAGAGGTCGCGGTACGCGATCATGTTGTCGTTCAGTGCGTCGCACTCATGCATTGTTTGGTTGAGGACCAACTTGGAGTCGCCGTATATAATGAGCCTCTTGGCGCCGCAGGCTTTTGCCATCCTCATCCCGTGCAGCAGGGCCTCGTATTTAGCTTCGTTGTTGGAGGCAGTGAACTGCATTCGCAGGATGTACTTCAGCTTGTCCGCTTGAGGTGATGTCAGTATGACACCTGCACCTGCTCCGTCCTTCCACTTGGATCCATCAAAGTGCATTGTCAAGAGGTAGGACATATATGGTTTGTTAGGGAGCTGGTTTTCCATCCAGTGCACGAGGAAGTTAGGGAGAACTTGCGACTTGATTGCGTCGCGCTTTTTGTATGTAATGTCTCATGGAGACAATTCTATTCCCCAAAGCGCAACTCGTCTCGTGGCGTCGGGGTTATTTAGGATATGCCCCAGCGGGGCGTCATTGACCACCACGATTGGGTGTTCCTGGAAGTAGTGGCGCAGTCGCTGGGCGGTCATGAAGATGCCGTACGCCAGCTTCTGGTAGTGCGGGTACCGCTGTTTTGTTGGCGTGAGGACCTCACTGAGGTAGTAGACTGGGCGTTGTACCCCCTGGACCTTGTTTTCCTCGGCTCACTCGACGACGAGCATTGTGCTGACCACTTGGTTAGTGGCGGAGATATACAGCAACAGCGTTTCCCTTTCTTGTGGGATCACCAATACTGGTGAAGTGGATAGCAGACGCTTGAGGTCTTCGAATGCTTCTTGTGCTTCATTGGTCCACTCGAACTTTTCAGCTTTGTGGAGGAGTTGGTAGAAGGGCAGTGCCTTTTCTCCCATCTGACGGATGAATCGACTGAGGGCCGCGATTCGCCCAGCCAGCTGCTGGACGCCCCTTATGTTTTTCGGCTTCTCCATGGCTAGTATGGCTTTTATTTTCTTTGGGTTCGCCTCGATTCCCCTCGCGGAGATGAGATACCCGAGTAGTTGCCCAGATGGTACGCCGAAGGCGCATTTGTCCGGGTTGAGCTTGATCCGGTAGCGGTCGAGGTTGGTGAAGGATTCGCGCAAATCGTTGATTAGGGAGGCTTCCTCCTTGGTCTTGATTACTATGTCATCGACATAGACTTAAATGTTGTGACCAGGTTGCTCTTTGAGGCAAGCCTGCATGCACCGCTGGTAGGTGGCTCCTGCGTTTTTTAGCCCGAAAGGCATCGTGTTGTAGCAGAACACACCGAAGGGCGTTGTAAACGTTGTTTTTTCTTGGTCCTCCTGCTTCATTCGAATTTGATTATAGCCTGAGTAGGCGTCGAGGAAGTAGAGGCGCTCGCATCCCGCGGTGGAGTCGATGAACTGGTCGATTCGCGGTAGCGGGAAGTGATCCTTTGGACAGTGCTTATTTAAAGAGGTGAAGTCCACGCACATCCACAGGATATCCGTGTCCTTTTTTGGTAATAGCACCGTATTGGCAAGCCAAGTACTCTCCTTGATCTCGTGTATGAATTTGGCATCGAGGAGTCTGTTGATCTCCATCCCGACTGCCTTTTCTCTTGGCTCAGATAATCGCCGGATTGTTTGCTTGACTGGCCTTGCGTCTGGGTTGACGTTGAGCGCGTGCTCGGCGAATTCCTTGGGAACTTCTGGCATGTCCGGTGGACACCAATCGAAGATTTCCCAGTGCTCACAGAGGAATTCGACGAGCACGAGTTCTTATCCGAGACTCAAGTTGTTGGCGATGAGGGCCGTCTTGGCGGGGTCCGATGGGTGGACCTGGACTTTCTTTGTGTGCACTGATGAGTCGAAGGACAAATCAGGTGAGCTTGGCCTGCTTAGGGGAGGTAGACTGTTGTCTGTCGACTCCTTCAGTCTCACGAGTTCTTCCTGCATGCCGAAGGACTGGGAGATTCTGTTGAATTCCCTGTCGCAACTATCAGATCTCTCAAAGCTCCCGTTGATTGTGATGACACCATTGGGACCTGGCATTTTCATCTGCAGGTATGCGTAGTGTGGCACCACCATGAACCTAGTGAACGCGACGCGCCCGAGGATGTAGTGGTACTGCGAGGGCCAGTCGACGACCTCAAAGTCGATGCGTTCGCGCCGAAAGTTTTCGGCGTGCCGAAGATGACGTCGAGGTTGATTTTGCCCAGGGGATATACACCTTTTCCTGGGACGATGCCGTGGAATGTTGTGTCTGTGGCCTCCAGGCAAGTTAGAGGGATCCTCATTGCTCGCAAGGTACTCACAAATATAAGGTTGATGCCGCTTCCGCCATCCATGAAGACGCGGCTCATGTCGAAGCCTCCGATTTGCGCCTCCAGTACGAGGGGGAAATGGCCTAGACGGGGTACTTGAGGCGGATGATCGCGTTTGTCGAAGGTAATGCAGGACTCGATTCCGCTGAGGTACTCAGTAGTAGATGGTGGCGAGTGTGTGGCCAGGTTGACTTGGAGAGTGATGGCCTTCTGCACCCGATTCGAGGGGCGTCCCTTTTGGATCATCATGGTGCCCATGGCCCGTGGGTACGGTTCACCTCCGTGGTGCTGGTCCGGCGCAGCTGCATTCGGGGGTGGCCCAGGTGGTGGTGGCGGAGCACCATGTGCCATGGCGCCTAGGGCGGCTCCGTAGCCTCTTTCGACTGCGTTGCGATTCATCCGAACCAATCCCTCATGTAGTTTGAGGAATTCGTGGCAGTCCTTGAGGAGGTGGCTGGACTTCTTATTTTCATCATGCTTGTCGATGTAGAAGTGCACCACACATGGCCCAGACTGTTTGTCCTCAATGGATGTCACAGGTGCCTCATCGCGATTGCGGCTTTGCCACACTTGCGTGGTTTTCCTAGAGTCACGGTACCCACCGCTACGATATCCGTTGTTGCGGTTATCCTCGCGCCTGTCGGCGTAGCCAGCTGCACCATGTTGACGTCGTCGCGTTCATCATAGATGCGCATGCGGCATTTGCCTCGGCGATCGCGTCTGCGCTCGAGCTCCGCCTCCTTGTCAGAGTGAACACAATTCTTCACCGAATCTTCTCCATCGGCCCACTGATTCGCGATTTCCATCAGGTGGTCAATGGTCTTGGGCTTTGAGCGGCCCAGGTCCTCCCTGAGTTCTAGGCGGCGGACGCCACCGTTGAATGCGTCAATCGCGCGATCCTCCGAGATGTTCTCTGCAGAGTTCTTGATGATGGACCACCTTTGGATCTAGGAGCGTAGCGATTCGCCCGAGCTTTGCTGGCAGCACCTCAACTCTTCGATTGATGCAGGCCGCTTGTACGTGCACTTGAAGTTGCGCACGAAGCTGTAAACCAGCTCATCCAAACTGCGATTGGATCCGCGTGTGAAGTTGTTGAGCCATGCTCGGGCGACGCCTTGCAGCTGTAGCTGTAGGCATTGCATGGCCGTGCTTCGACTGCCGCCGTGGAGCCTAACGAAGGAGATGTGGTCCTCCAGTCAGATCTTTAGGTCCTTTAGGCCATCAAACTTCGGGTTCTCCGACGGGAGTTTAAACCCCTTAGGCATTCGCTTTTGCCTGATGGATCTGCTGAAACATCTAGCGCCGCAGAGCTCGACATCTTCCTCTTCAGAGTCAGTCGACCGAGCATGTCGCGCCCTTGATTTGTCAATCTTGCGCTGCGTGAGATCGTCGCGCGCATCATAGTCGTGGTCGTGTCATCGTGAGCGGTGGCGTCGAGACAGGTCGTGACTGTCGTCGCTGGATGAGGGTGAGGAGTAGCACTTTGCCTTTCTTTGGCTCCGGTGTTGGCTCCTTGTCGAGGGCGGCCTCGATTAATGCCAAGCCTGCGATCGTAGATTGGTGCATGGCGGCTCGGGGATCTCCAGCTGGTGGCTGGTTGTTAAGGAGGTACATGGTGGCCGCTGTCACCGCAGCCTACGGCGTCTTGGGGACCACATTGCCCCGTGTATCGACTGTCATAGAGCTGAAGTCGAGGACTTTTGCAGCTTCTATGCGTTCTTGCTCGGTAAGATGGGCCATTCAAGATTGCCTCTTTTTGGCGATGTACTCGTTGCCCTTTGAGGAGGATCCTCCGTGGGAGGAGAGCCCAGCACGACGAAGGCTCGACTTGTCTGTTGCTTTTTTGCGCGCCTCGAGTTGCGCGATTGTTTGTACTTGGCGCTTGAATTCTTCCTTCAGGAGCCAGTGGTAGCCCATCAGCAGCTCTTGCGGAGATCCGAAGGGTAGAGGAGTGCCTCGCAGGGCCTCGCGACAGCGAGCCCATTCTTGCTCGTTGAGCCTGATCGCGACGCGTTCGCCGATTTGCTCATTTATTATGGTTGGAGGTTCGACTGCTCCTCCGTTGTCGACGGGGACGCGATTGCCGCCGTTGGGCGTTGGTCCACCATTGGGTATGCCGCCGTTAGGCGGGTCAGTTTCATTGCCACGATTGCCCGTGTTACCACGGTTGCAGAGGTGTCACCCACGTTGAGGACGGCGCACATGAAGTGGTTGGGGAAGATGCTGCTCCCGCAACTTTCAGATCCGGAGCCGTATGCCCCATCTTCAGTGGCCAGATCCTTAGATCGGAGTTGCGACTGCTGTCACTGACCGTGTTCTTGACTGTTGTTGGGGCATTGAGCTAATTGAGGGTGCCGATCGATGGAGGGAACCATGATGCCGGGGCAATCGACGGCACCATCGGCTGGTCAAGCATGTGAAGCGTGCCCATCTGACCAACTTGGAAGCGGAAGCTCCCGAGCATTAGGCTGATTCCATCGCGCACGGACTCGAAGGCCGGGCGAGTGGCCGGCGTGTGGACGGTGAAGTCGAACGTGCCGAAGAGCTGGCGAATCTCCGCTGTTGCAGAGTTGTAGATCGCGGTTGATGGGGCCGTAGAAGCCGCAACATTAGCACTCCCAATTCCCACAGACGGCACCAATTGACGAGGGTTTAACTCATCAATGCCCATTGTTATGGACTTGGGTTTTGGAGAAGGAGGGAGCGCTGGAGACATCTATCGGCTAGCAAACAAGCACACAGGGGACTCAAAGATTTACCTAGGTTCAGGCCTTGTAGAGATCCCTACTCCTGCTTGTCTGCTCGTGGAATTATCGAAGGAATCAAAGATTACAATGGTGCGCAGATGCAATCTGGCAAGGGTTGTGGAAACTAGGGCTGCGTGTGTCCTTCTCGCCGCCCGCTCCTAGCCTTTATATAGATAGGCTAGGTCTCGGGTAGTAGGTCGAGTTGGTTACAGGTTAGGGTTTTCCCCTTTGAACTTTCTGTCTTTAGCTTCTTCTTGTTCTTCAAGCAATCGAGAGTCCGTAAGCTACTCGAGTCCTCTCTTGGGCCTTGGCGACACCGTGGGCTTCCACTATATTCAGGCCATATATACCAAACTCGAGTACCTGTAGGGTATACCCATGTCACCGATCCTTTTGGATACGGATTATCAAGACCTCCTGAGCCGTAGTGGTAATAAACGGTTTGAAGCAAAGTGGCTTATGGAGGAATCGTTCAGAGAAGAAGTTCGGCGAGCATGGACTCAAGCTGGGGCTGATTACGATGATGGCGTGTTGAACAGGTTGGGGCGCATGCATGCAGTTTTGCATGAGTGGGACAGTCGGGTTCTAAAGAAGCCGACTCGCCGGCTGAGTTCGGTCCAAAAACAGCTAGAAAAGGCGATGAATGGTCCGCTTACCGACAATAATGAAGCAAAAGCAAAGGAACTGGCTAATTTAATAGAACTTCTATTGGAACAGGAAGAAGTGTATTGGTCACAGCGGTCTCGGGCTAACTGGTTACAAAACGGTGACAAAAACACAGCTTTCTTCCACAATTTTGCTTCGGCAAGGCGAAAGAAGAACATGATCAAGAAGTTAAAAAATAATGACAATATTTGGGTGCAAGGTACTGAACCTTTAAAGCCTTTAGTTCTTGATTATTTCACTAATTTCTTTACTTCTGAAGTTCAAGAAACAGATCCAGCGGTGATGGAAAAGATACCACCGCGAGTCACAGTTGATATGAATGAGAAACTATTGGCTCCTTTTACTGTGGATGATGTTAAAAAGCGGCGTTTAGCATTGGTGACTTAAAGGCCCCGGGGCCGGACGGACTCCATGCTATTTTCTATAAGAAGTTCTGGGGTATTTGTGGTGAGGAGATTACTTCGGAAATCCTACAAGCTGTAAATACTGGAGTGATTCCGGATGGCTGGAATGACACTACTGTGGTTTTAATCCCAAAAGTGGATGATCCGGAGTTTATTACTCAATTTCGACCTATAAGCCTCTGCAACGTGATTTACAAAATTATTTCGAAGATGCTAACCTTTCGCCTAAAAGGTATTCTCCCTGATGTTATTTCACCAATGCAGAGTGCTTTTGTTCCTGGTCGTCTTATTTCTGATAATATCTTAGTGGCTTATGAATGTGTGCATTCAATTAAGAATAAGAGATCCGGTGCAGCTGGTGCTTGTGCAGTAAAGCTTGACATGCACAAGGCCTATGATCGTGTTGAGTGGGTGTTCCTTGAAAATATGATGAGAAGAATGGGTTTTGCTGAGAGATGGATTTCTCTTATGATGGCATGTGTTACCTCGGTGAAGTACCAAGTGAGATTCAATTCAGAAGAAACCGAGATGTTTACTCCTACTAGAGGTCTCCGGCAGGGGGATCCTCTCTCTCCTTATTTATTCCTTATATGTGCAGAAGGTTTATCTAATCTCTTGTTGTACGAAGAAGAAGTTGGTGGCATCGATGGGGTTAGGGTGTGCAGAAATGCACCATCAGTTTCACATCTACTATTTGCTGATGATTCTCTAATTCTCATGAAAGCGATATGACTAATGCAACTTCATAGCAGCAAGTTCTGGATACCTATTGTGCTAACTCGGGACAATTGGTGAGTTTAGCCAAGTCAAGCATTTTCTTCTCGTCTAATACTAATGTTGTGTTGAGGGCAGAGATTTGTGTGACTTTGCACATTGATACTGAAGCATTATCTGATAAATATCTTGGGCTTCCAGCTCTTGTGGGAGCGAATAAAAGTGACTGCTTCTTACACTTCGTTGAAAGGATTATACAAAGGATAAATGGTTGGAAAGAGAAGATCTTATCTATAGGAGGGAAAGAAATCCTCCTTAAGGCTGTTGCACAGGCTATTTCGGTTTATGCCATGTCAGTTTTTCTTATCCCCAAAGGAGTCTGTAAGCAAATGATGGACGCCATTGCTCAGTTTTGGTGGGGGGATGACAAAAACAGTAATAAAATGCATTGGCTAGCGTGGTGGAAATTATGCTACCCCAAAAAAGATGGAGGTATGGGCTTTCGAGAATTTCACTCATTTAATCTTGCATTGCTTGCTAAACAGGTATGGAGACTTATATCCAACCCGGAATCTTTATGTGCCCGGGTGTTACGAGCTAAATATTATCCAGATGGAGATATTCTAAAAGCTGGACCAAAATCAGGTTCCTCTTTTACTTGGCAAAGTATTTTGGCTGGTATAACTACTTTTAAGAGTGGTTGTGTTTGGCGGGTAGGTGATGGATAGAAGATAAATATATGGACGGATCCGTGGATTCCAACTTCCCCAAATATGAGAATTATTTCTCCAAGGAACGTTGCTATTTTTACCAAGGTTTCTGATCTGATTGATCCTACTACTGGTCAGTGGGATGAAGTTATGCTGAATTCATTATTCTATACGGTGGATGTGGGCCATATTCTTCAAATCCCGCTAAATGATCAAGGTTTTGAGGATTTCCTGGCGTGGGGCTTTACAAAGCATGGACGATATACAGTTCGATCAGGGTATTATGTACAATGGAAGCATCAATTCGGCCCTTCAGCAGGCCAATTGGCGCTACTAGGTCAGTCGATTTTTAATCCGGTATGGAAGAATTTATGGGGTCTTCAAATTCCAAGCAAGGTTAAAATCTTTATTTGGCGTGCCTTACATGGAATCTTTCCTTTGAAATGTATCCTAGAAAATCGTCATATTGGGGACAGTGGTGCTTGTCCAATTTGTAACCAAGGTGCCGAAGATGTGCTTCATGTCTTGTTTAACTGTCCCAAGGCGACTGAAATCTGGATGGTATTGGGCTTGGATGAAGTTATAAATAATGCAGTACAACTTGACAGGTCGAGGTCAGCAGTATTGGAATACATCTTGCGCCCAGAAGACAACTCCTTGGCGGGATTTCAGATTGTCAATTTAAAAGAGGTGGTGTCCGTATGCTGCTGGTATATCTGGTGGATTAGACGTAGACGAACTCACAACAAAGATGTTCCACCATTATTTAAGTGTAAGCTGTCTATTCTTTCTATTGCAGCAACGTTGCAAGGGCTTCAAAAAAGCAAACTGATGGCGGGGAAGTTAAATGGGTCAGACCCGGACCGAGACAAGTAAAACTCAACGTGGATGCCACTTTCTTTGAAAATGCTAAAGCTGGAGCGACTGGTGCAATCCTTCGTGATTATAAAGGTGATTTTATTGCAGCTTCGTCTAAGTACATCCCACATGTGGCCTCGGCTTCGATGGCAGAGGCGATGGCGATGAAGGAAGGCCTCAGTTTGGCTCACAGGATGGGGTGTAATAATCTTCTAGCAGAATCTGATTCAACATATATAATTGAAGCTTGCTCAGGGGAAGAAGTATGGTGGAACGACTCATCGGCTATTTTTGCAGACTGTATTGATCAAGTCGCGTTGATTGGTACTGTGTCATTCGCCCATTGTCCGAGGGAAGCAAATAAGGTAGCTCATTTATTAGCTAAAGAAGGCTTTAGTAGAAAAGAGTCTTGTAATTGGGTCGATGAACCCCCGGGCTTCACCTTAGATGCTATCTTACACGATGTAATGATACTATAATTTTGGCAGCAAGTTTCAGACGCACTCTTTTCCTTACCAGGGTACCTAAGGGGACTGGAAGGTTTTTAACGAGGCGGCTTGCTTGCTTAATATATTAAGCATTTCCCTCAAAAAAAAGTCCGGCCTTGGTACCAGGCGATAGAGCGAACAATAAAACGGATAACGTTTCTGCTTCAGTGTGCACCCTCCTGGGAACCAAAAGTTTGGCAAAACACATGGATGGCTGGGATTCGCATGGACGGTACAACGGCGGGGGGCACGATCGTCCTTCCGAAATTTTCGGAGCTGCGCTGGAAAAAAATTGAACTGTAGAAACTCGCGTAGAAGCCCGTACGGCCCATTAACCGGCGCGTATTATACACGTATGCACGTGGGTGCCGAACTGTCCACTTCCTTAAGTAGCATAGTCAGTTGGTGTGTGTTCCAACCACTTCCAGAAACTCCCCAAATCGGATAGCAAACCCTGGCTAGCCGTCTCTCCACAAACCCTCGATCGCGGCGGCCGTCCATGGAGAAGGGGAAGCAGATGGCGGCGACCGCTGACAACGCGGAGAAGGGGAAGTAGGTGGCTGCGGGCGCTAAGCACGCGGAGAAGGGGAAGCAGGTCGCGGATGCAGAGGGCAGCAATGGGAGCTCCGGCTTGGGTGGGCCGGCCGTCTACTCCGGTGTCCATCCAATGAAGCGGAAGTTCGAGACGGAGGCGCAGATCAGGCGCAAGAAAAAGAAGAACCTGAAGAACAGGCTGTGTCAGGAGAGGAAGGAGAGGAGGGAGAAAATCTACTCGCCTGCCGACGTCGAGACCTTCCGCGAGTCTGACAGCGATGACACCGATGAGGTAAGTCCAGATCTCTCTCTCCTACTGTTCTTGCCGCCGAGGTCTGCCTCGTCCTGTTGTTGCTAGGGTTTGTGGTGCTAGTAGGGTTAGATGTGCCTAGCGATGCTAGTTTGTGCCAGGTTAGATGCGATGTAGATTAGCTACTGATTTCCCCAGGACCCCTTTGGCGACGTTCTGATGGATGTAGGATCAAGTAGGGTTCTGATTTGGCAGGCTAGGTCGTCGAGTGGTTCCTCTTACTTTGAATGTTATGATATCTGTAATCTGTGCCAGGTTTACATGCGCCTAGATGATGTAGCTTATGCTTGGTCTTTGTGCTTTAGTTTTTGGTCTTGAACGATCTGACAAGTAAGAACCTGACATTTTGTTTGCAATGAAAATGGAATTGGGCTGCTGCCTATTGATCTACACATATAATTGATTTATTGGGTTCTACTTGCGACCACTTCGAGATTGTAAATTCAGGTAATGTTACCATGAATAGCTAGTTTGTGAATTTGCTTGTAGTAGTTAAGTAAAAGAGACATGGGAATCTGTCCAAGGTGCATGTCATTATACTGTTGTACTGTTGTGTAGAATGTATTTGGTATCGTTTACTTTTCTTATTAGTTTAGTTCATTACATCATCTGATCACTTTATATTGAGCTAAATATACTCTGTCTATGTACTCATAGTCAGAGTGTCTGCCTTGGTAATTTGCTAGTCTTTTGAAATGCTTGTCTCACATAGACCATATGGGTCTAGTACATTCATGATAGTTGTTTTGTATTTGTGTTTGTAAAATATTTGTGTAGTTGCAGTTCTGGAGCTGAAAGTTTATGTGTTTTGTTACAGATGCATAAATTCCTGGTTGTAGTACTGCTAGTAACAGTTGTTGTTGTCTTGCTTCATTGGTTTATTCTTTTTGTTGCACTACTACTTTCAATAGCTGTTTTCTTATGCTCCACACATAAGTTGGTAGTTAATGCTGATGTGATCTAGCTTAAGATTATTACGTGTCATACAACATTCTGCTTCATAGGATTATAATATTTACTACACTACTGATTTCACCACATGGGTTGTTCTGCTGCAAACTTAAGTTGGCATTTAATGTTGCAGTGATACAATTTAAGATTAATTAAGTGTGATAGATCAATCTGCTTGTAAGGCATAATATTTTGTTGCACTAATGCTTCCATCATGTTTTGTTTTGCTGCACAAATTTGATTTGTACATAATGCTGCTCCGTTATGATTTTTAAATGTTCAATTAAAAAGCAATTGTCCAAGTTTACCATTGTAATACGTGGCACATATAGTCTTATTACACAGAGTAATTATTGTAAACCCTATTTCATTTCACAAATTTCCACAGGAGTCAGGCGATGTCAGGAGTGACGTGGAGGACAGGGACCGCAAGAGCCGTGATGTGCTGAAGAAGCTCAAGGCTGGGGACATCCCCTATCTTCTAGGCCTAGGGCAGTACAAGTGCCCGTGGTGCTTTCGGAGGGAGATGCCAAAGGACCACCTGGGAATGCTGCAGCATGCTACCTACTATGGAACTGGCAGCCAGAAGCTTAAGCCCCACATGAAGGCCAAACATGCCGCTTATGGCGTGTTCCTATTGAAGCACCTCCCCCAGGCCTAGTATGTGTCTTGTCTGTTTGTTTGCTAATGTGGTTGTAATGTGAAGACTATGTTTATCTGTGATGTGTTGAACTTGATGCAGTTGGTTAATTACTATGGTCGAACTTGTGTTTGAACAATCTAATGTTCGTGCTTAACTTTATTGTTTCATGTTTGACCTGGTTTGTTTCTTGATATTTTTAATCATGTGCATATGTACTCTGGTTGTGTATTTGCGGGAAATGGTGGCATAAAGGGAAAACAAGGAAATCTATGGAATGTATATGTATTTGGGTTTATTTAGCTAGTTGATAATGGGTTAAATTAAATGATTAGCTGCATTACATTGATTAAAGTTTCACTTTTAGTGTGGCATCAATGGTGCATTTGTGGTAACAGTCTTATGTGAGACTCTAAGATTAGCCGGCGGCGGTAGCCCTGGTTTACAGAAATGTATGTCAGTGTAGGGATAGCGTTTGGGTTTATAAGAGGAATACAACTATGAAGGCCGGCCCAATAAGACACCCAGGTAATGCAGCCTGGCTATTTATAAGAGAAACAGAAACCCTAACTTCCTCTCACCGCCTTCCCAAAATAATTGTGGCACTGCCGCCGGAGCCATCCACCGTCGGAGTTGTTGCCCTGGTCTGGATCCTTAGTGGCCGCCATGTCTGTTTCAAGGTCGTCCCGCACATCGCATAATCGGAACCGTCCGCCCTACATTCCCCTGGTTCCCTGCTCTGACTGCGGCATCGTCGTCAATAGGCACGTATTTGGCACCGATGACCATGATGGCTAGGTCTTTTACAAGTGCAAAACTCATGGGTAAGCATTTTGGTTTGATTTTCATGCAGTCGATTGCACATGTACCTACACTATGAGCAGTGTTCATACAAAATTAAATGTTTGATATTCAGTGTTCCTAATTTTATAGACTGAATGCAATTTTTGGCGGTAGGAGCTGAAGTACGTGGAGTACTTGTGTGAGAAGGGTATTCTGACTGGTGATGCAGCAATAGATGCTTATGGATGGGCAGAGGAGAGGAGGGAAACTCTGGAGCTAAGGAAAAAAGAAAGAGCAGCATTAAATCCTAGGAATGAGGAACTGGTACTGATGAATTTGGTCTCAACGGCTGATCTTCTTAGAGAAGAAGTGTTTCTTCTAAAATGTGTAATAGGGTTGGTAGTTATCCATTTTCTGTTGCTTATTCAGCAGAAATAAAAATCCATGTGCGTTGCTGATGTAATGGTATATCCTCCATGAGTCTCTATTGTATCCGTGTGTTGAATACTTTTGAAAGCAAGTGAACGTACCTATGTGTTGTCCCTGTTGTATCTGTTTGCTGATGTAATGGTACTTGAATAATTTTCGGCACGGTAGACGGCTAAAATCTAGGGTTTTAGGGGTGTTTCGCACAAGTATGGACGAATCGTCAGGCCAAGTGTCCAAGGAATGTGCTCTCCTTTTGCACATTGCTCCACCATGCCCTCACAAGCACTCACATCCCTTGTTTTACAAACAACATGTTGCTTGGCCATGCACTTCCCACACTGGCCAGCTTCGTTCTAGGGTAGTAGGGCGTAACGCGTCTACCCGTCGGGATAGCGGCATGTCTATTGATGAATGGCCTCAAACTTGGCACAATGGATCACAATGACACACCACACACTTATATCACTTCAATGAGCAATGATGGCATGCTTGGGCATGCCTTCGGCAAGGTAGACGGCTAAAATCTAGGGTCTTAGGGGTGTTTCGCACAACTACGGACGAATCGTCATGCCAAGTGTCCAAGGAATGTGCTCTCCTTTTGCACATTGCTCCACCATGCCCTCACAAGCACTCACATCCCTTGTTTTACAAACAACATGTTGCTTGGCCATGCACTTCCCACACTGGCCAGCTTCGTTCTAGGGTAGTAGGGCGTAACGCGTCTACCCGTCGGGATAGCGGCATGGATATTGATGAATGGCCTCAAACTTGGCACAATGTCTCACAATGACACACCACACACTTATATCACTTCAATGAGCAATGATGGCATGCTTGGGCATGCCTTCGGCACGGTAGACGGCTAAAATCTAGGGTCTTAGGGGTGTTTCGCACAACTACGGACGAATCGTCAGGCCAAGTGTCCAAGGAATGTGCTCTCCTTTTGCACATTGCTCCACCATGCCCTCACAAGCACTCACATCCCTTGTTTTACAAACAACATGTTGCTTGGCCATGCACTTCCCACACTGGCCAGCTTCGTTCTAGGGTAGTAGGGCGTAACGCGTCTATCCGTCGGGATAGCGGCATGGATATTGATGAATGGCCTCAAACTTGGCACAATGTCTCACAATGACACACCACATACTTATATCACTTCAATGAGCAGTGATGGCATGCTTGGGCATGCCATCGGCATGGTAAACGGCTAAAATCTAGGGTTTTAGGGGTGTTTCGCACAACTACGGACGAATCGTGAGGCCAAGTGTCCAAGGAATGTGCTCTCCTTTTGCACATTGCTCCACCATGCCCTCACAAGCACTCACATCACTTGTTTTACAAACAACATGTTGCTTGGCCATGCACTTCCCACACTGGCCAGCTTCGTTCTAGGATAGTAGGGCGTAACGCGTCTACCCGTCGGGATAGCGACATTGCTATTGATGAATGGCCTCAAACTTGGCACAATGGCTCACAATGACACACCACACACTTATATCACTTCAATGAGTAGTGATGGCATACTTGGGCATGCCTTCGGCATGGTAGACGGCTAAAATCTAGGGTTTTAGGGGTGTTTCGCACAACTACGGACGAATCGTCAGGCCGAGTGTCCAAGAAATGTGCTCTCCTTTTGCACATTGCTCCACCATGCCCTCACAAGCACTCAGATCCCTTGTTTTACAAACAACATGTTGCTTGGCCAGGCACTTCCCACACTAGCTAGCTTCATTCTAGGGTAGTAGGGCGTAACGCGTCTACCGTCGGGATAGCGGCATGGCTATTGATGAATGGCCTCAAACTTGGCACAATGGCTCAAAATGACACACAACACACTTATATCACTTCAATGAGCAGTGATGACATGCTTGGGGATGCCTTCGGCATGGTAGACGGCTAAAATCTAGGGTTTTAGGGGTGTTTCGCACAACTCCGGACGAATCATGAGGCCAAGTGTCCAAGGAATGTGCTCTACTTTTGCACATTGCTCCACCATGACCTCAAAAGCACTCACATCCCTTGTTTTACAAACAACATGTTGCATGGCCATGCACTTCCCACACTGGCCAGCTTTGTTCTAGGGTACTAGGGCGTAACGCGTCTACCCGTCGGGATAGCAGCATGTCTATTGATGAATATCCTCAAACTTGGCACAATGGCTCACAATGACACACCACACCCTTATATCACTTCAATGAGCAGTCATGGCATGCTTGGGCATGCTTTCGGCACGGTAGACGACTAAAATCTAGGGTTTTAGGGGTGTTTCGCACAACTACGGACGAATCGTCAGGCCAAGTGTCCAAGCAATGTGCTCTCCTTTTGCACATTGCTCCACCATGCCCTCACAAGCACTCAAATCCCTTGTTTTACAAACAACATGTTGCTTGGCCATGCACTTCCCACACTGGCCAGCTTCGTTCTAGGGTAGTAGGGCGTAACGCGTCTACCTGTTGGGATAGCGGCATGGCTATTGATGAATGGCATAAAACTTGGCACAATGGCTCACAATGACACACCACACACTTATATCACTTCAATGCGTAGTGATGGCAGGCTTGTGCATGCCTTCGGCACGATAGACGGCTAAAATGTAGGGTTTTAGGGATGTTTCATACAACTACAGATAAATCGTCAGGCCAAGTGTCCAAGCAATGTGCTCTCGTTTTGCACATTGCTCCACCATGCCCTCAAAAGCACTCACATCCCTTGTTTTACAAACAACATGTTGCTTGGCCATGCACTTCCCACACTGGCAAGCTTCGTTCTAGGATAGTAGGGTGTAACGCGTCTACCCGCCGGGATAGCGGCATGGCTATTGATGAATGGCCACAAACTTGGCACAATGGCTCACAATGACACACCACACACTTATATCACTTCAATGATAAGTGATGACATGCTTGGGCATACCTTCAGCATGGTAGACGGCTAAAATCTAGGGTTTTAGGGGTGTTTCGCACAATTACGGACGAATCGTCAGGCCAAGTGTCCAAGCAATGTGCTCTCCTTTTGCACATTGCTCCACCATGCCCTCACAAGCACTCACATCCCTTGGTTTACAAACAACATGTTGCTTGGCCATGCACTTCCCACACTGGCCAGCTTCATTCTAGGGTAGTAGGGCGTAACGCGTCTACCCGTCGGGATATCGGCATGGCTATTGATGAATGGCCTAAAACTTGGCACAATAGTTCACAATGACACACCAAACACTTATATCAGTTCAATGAGCAGTGATGGAAGCTTGGGCATGCCTTCGGCACGGTAGACGGCTAAAATCTAGGGTTTTAGGGGTGTTTGGCACAACTACGGACGAATCGTCAGGCCAAGTGTCCAAGGAATGTGCTCTCCTTTTTCACATTGATCCACCATGCCCTCACAAGCACTCACATCCCTTGTTTTACAAACAACATGTTGCATGGCCATGCACTTCCCACACTGGCCAGCTTCATTCTAGGGTAGTAGGGCGTAACGCATCTACCCGCCGGGATAGCGGCATGTCTATTGATGAATGGCCTCAAACTTGGCACAATGGCTCACAATGACACACCCCACACTTATATCACTTCAATGAGCAGTCATGGCATGCTTGGGCATGCCTTCGGCATGGTAGACGGCTAAAATCTAGGGTTGTAGGGGTGTTTCGCACAACTATGGACGAATCGTCAGGCCAAGTGTCCAAGGAATGTGCTCTCCTTTTGCACATTGCTCCAACATGCCCTCACAAGCAGTCACATCCCTTTTTTTGCAAACAACATGTTGCTTGGCCATGCACTTCCCACACTGGACAGCTTCGTTCTAGGGTAGTAGGGCGTAACGCGTCTACCCGTCGGGATAGCGGCATGGCTATTGATGAATAGCCTCAAACTTGGCACAATGGTTCACAATGACACACCACACACTTATATCACTTCAATGCGCAGTGATGGCATGCTTGTGCATGCCTTCAGCACGTAGACGGCTTAAATCCAGGATTTTAGGGGTGCTTTGCACAACTACAGACGAATCGTGAGGCCAAGTGTCCAAGGAATGTGCTCTCCTTTTGCACATTGATCCACCATGCCTTCACAAGCACTCACGTCCCTTGTTTTACAAACAACATGTTGCTTGGCCATGCACTTCCCACACTGGCAAGCTTCGTTCTAGGATAGTAGGGCGTAACGCGTCTACCCGTCGGGATAGTGGCATGGCTATTGATGAGTGGCCTCAAACTTGGCACAATGGCTCACAATGACACACCACACACTTATATCACTTCAATGATCAGTGATGACATGCTTGGGCATGCCTTCAGTATGGTAGATGGCTAAAACCTAGGGTTTTAGGGGTGTTTCGCACAACTACGGACGAATCGTCAGGACAAGTGTCCAAGGAATGTGCTCTCCTTTTGCACATTGCTCCACCATGCCCTCGCAAGAACTCACATCCCTTGGTTTACAAACAACATGTTGCTTGGCCATGCACTTCCTACACTGGCCAGCTTCGTTCTTGGGTAGTAGGGCGTAACACGTCTACCCGTCAGGATAGCGGCATGGCTATTGATGAACGGCCTCAAACTTGGCACAATGGCTCACAATGACACATCACACACTTATATCACTTCAATGAGCAGTAATGGCATGCGTGGGCATGCCTTCAGCACGGTAGGCGGCTAAAATCTAGGGTTTTAGGGGTGTTTCGCACAACTACGGACGAATCGTCAGGCCAAGTGTCCAATGAATGTGCTATCCTTTTGCACATTGCTCCACCATGCCCTCACAAGCACTCATATCCCTTGTTTTACAAAAAACATGTTGCTTGGCCATGCACTTCCCACACTGGCCAGCTTCGTTCTAGGATAGTAGGGCGTAACGCGTCTACCCGTCGGGATAGCGGCATGTCTATTGATGAATGGCCTCAAACTTGGCACAATGGCTCACAATGACACACCACACACTTATATCACTTCAGTGAGCAGCATTGGCATGCTTGGGCATGCCTTTGGCACGGTAGACGGCTAAAATCTAGGGTTTTAGGGGTGTTTCGCACAACTACGGACGAATCGTCAGGCCAAGTGTCCAAGCAATGTGCTCTCCTTTTGCACATTGCCCCACCATGCCCTCACAAGCACTAACATCCCTTTTTTGCGAACAACATGTTGCTTGGCCATGCACTTCCCACACTGGCCAGCTTCGTTCTAGGATAGTAGGGCGTAACGCGTCTACCCGTCAGGATAGCGGCATGGCTATTGATGAACGGCCTCAAACTTGGACCAATGGCTCAAAATGACACACCACACACTTATATCACTTCAATGAGTAGTGATGGCATGCTTGGGCATGCCTTCGGCACGGTAGACGGCTAAAATCTAGGGTTTTAGGGGTGTTTCGCACAACTACGGACGAATCGTCAGGCCAAGTGTACAAGCAATGTGCTCTCCTTTTGCACATTGCTCCACCATGCCCTCACAAGCACTAACATCCCTTTTTTTGCGAACAACATGTTGCTTGGCCATGCACTTCCCACACTGGCCAGCTTCGTTTGAAGATAGTAGGGCGTAAAGCGTCTACCCGTCAGGATAGCGGCATGGCTATTGATGAACGACCTCAAACTTGGCACAATGGCTCACAATGACACACCACACACTTATATCACTTCAGTGAGTAGTGATGGCATACTTGGGCATGCCTTCGGCACGGTAGACGGCTAAAATCTAGGGTTTTGGGGTGTTTCGCACAACTACGGACGAATCGTCAGGCTAAGTGTCCAAGAAATGTGCTCTCCTTTTGCACATTGCTCCACCATGACCTCACAAGCACTCACATCCCTTGTTTTACAAACAACATGTTGCTTGGCCATGCACTTCCCACACAGGCTAGCTCCGTTCTTGGGTAGTAGGGCGTAACGCGTCAACCCGTCGGGGTAGCGGCATGGCTATTGATGAATGGCCTCAAACTTGGAACAATGGCTCACACACCACACACTTATATCACTTCAATGAGCAGTGATGGCATGCTTGGGCATGCCTTCGGCACGGTAGATGGCTAGAATCTAGGGTTTTAGGGGTGTTTCGCACAACTACGGACGAATCGTCAGGCCAAATGTCCAATGAATGTGCTCTCCTTTTGCACATTGCTCCACTATGCCCTCACAAGCACTCACATCCCTTGTTTTACAAACAACATGTTGCTTGGCCATGCACTTCCCACACTGGCCAGCTTCATTCTAGGGTAGTAGGGCGTAACGCGTCTACCCCTCGGGATAAGCGGCATGTCTATTGATGAATCGCCTCAAACTTGGCACACTGGCTCACAATGACACACCACACACTTATATCACTTCAATGAGCAGTGATGGCATGCTTGGGCATGCCTTCGGTATAGTAGATAGCTAAAATCTTGGGTTTTAGGGGTGTTTCGCACAACTACGGACGAATCGTCATGCCAAGTGTCCAAGGAATGTGCTCTCCTTTTGCACATTGCTCCACCATGCCCTCACAAGCACTAACATCCCTTTTTTGGCGAAACAACATGTTGCACTGGCCATGCACTTCCCACACTGGTCAGCTTCGTTCTAGGATAGTAGGGCGTAACATGTCTACCCGTCAGGATAGCGGCATGGCTATTGATGAACGGCCTCAAACTTGGCCCAATGGCTCACAATGACACACCACACACTTATATCACTTCAATGAGTAGTGATGGCATGCTTGGGCATGCCTTCGGCACGGTAGACGGCTAGAATCTAGGGTTTTAGGGGTGTTTTGCCCAACTACGGACGAATCGTCAGGCCAAGTGTCCAATGAATGTGCTCTCCTTTTGCACATTGCTCCACCATGCCCTCACAAGCACTCACATCCCTTGTTTTACAAACAACATGTTGCTTGGCCATGCACTTCGCACACTGGCCAGCTTCGTTCTAGGGTAGTAGGGCTTAACGCGTCTACCCCTCGGGATAGCGGCATGTCTATTGATGAATGGCCTCAAACATGGCACAATGGCTCACAATGACACACCACACACTTATATCACTTCAATGAGTAGTGATGGCATTCTTGGGCATGCCTTCGGCACAATAGACGGCTAAAATCTAGGGTTTTAGGGGTGTTTCGCACAACTACGGACGAATCGTCAGGCCAAGTGTCCAAGGAATGTGCTCTCCTTTTGCACATTGCTCCACCATGCCTTCAAAAGCACTAACATCCCTTTTTTTGCGAACAACATGTTGCTTGGATATGCACTTCCCACACTGGCCAGCTTCGTTCTAGGATAGTAGGGCGTAACGCGTCTACCCGTCAGGATAGCGGCATGGCTATTGATGAACGCCTCAAACTTGGCACAATGGCTCACAATGACACACCACACACTTATATCACTTCAATGAGTAGTGATGGCATACTTGGGCATGCCTTCGGCATGGTAGACGGCTAAAATCTAGGGTTTTAGGGGTGTTTCGCACAACTACGGACGAATCGTCAGGCTAAGTGTCCAAGAAATGTGCTCTCCTTTTGCACAATGCTCCAGAATGCCCTAACAAGCACTCACATCCCTTGTTTTAGAAACAACATGTTGCTTGGCCATGCACTTCCCACACTGGCTAGCTCCGTTCTTGGGTAGTAGGGCTTAACGCGTCTACCCGTCGGGGTAGCGGCATGCCTATTGATGAACGGCCTCAAACTTGGCCCAATGGCTCACAATGACACACCACACACTTATATCACTTCAATGAGTAGTGATGGCATGCTTGGGAATTCCTTCGGCACGGTAGACGGCTAAAATCTAGGGTTTTAGGGGTGTTTCGCACAACTACGGACGAATCGTGAGGCCAAGTGTCCAAGGAATGTGCTCTACTTTTGCACATTGCTCCACCATGCCCTCACAAGCACTCACATCCCTTGTTTTACAAACAACATGTTGCCTGGCCATGGACTTCCCACACTGGCCAGCTTTGTTCAAGGGTAGTTGGGCGTAACACGTCTACCCGTTGGGATATCGGCATGTCTATTGATGAATGGCTTCAAACTTGGCACAATGGCTCACAATGACACACCACACACTTATATCACTTCAATGAGCAGTCATGGCATGCTTGGGCATGCGTTCGGCACGGTAGACGACTAATACCTAGGGTTTTAGGGGTGTTCCGCACAACTACGGACGAATCATCAGGCCAAGTGTCCAAGGAATGTGCTCTCCTTTTGTACATTGCTCCACCATGCCCTCACAAGCAGTCACATCCCTTGTTTTACAAACAACATGTTGCTTGGCCATGCACTTCCCACACTGACCAACTTCGTTCTAGGGTAGTAGGGCGTAACGCGTCTACCCGTCAGGATAGCGGCATGGCTATTGATGAATGGCCTCAAACTTGGCACAATGGCTCACAATGACACACCACACACTTATATCACTTCAATGCGTAGTGATGGCATGCTTGTGCATGCCTTCGACACGGTAGACTGCTAAAATCTAGGGTTTTAGGGGTGTTTCGCACAACTACGGACAAATCGTCAGGCCAAGTGTCCAAGCAATGTCCTCTCCTTTTGCACATTGCTCCACCATGCCCTCACAAGCACTCACATCCCTTGTTCTACAAACAACATATTGCTTGGCCATGCACTACCCACACTGGCAAGCTTCGTTCTAGGATAGTAGGGCGTAACGCGTCTACCCGTCGGGATATCGGCATGGCTATTGATGAATGGCCTAAAACTTGGCACAATAGTTCACAATGACACACCAAACACTTATATCAGTTCAATGAGCAGTGATGGAAGCTTGGGCATGCCTTCGGCACGGTAGACGGCTAAAATCTAGGGTTTTAGGGGTGTTTGGCACAACTACGGACGAATCGTCAGGCCAAGTGTCCAAGGAATGTGCTCTCCTTTTTCACATTGATCCACCATGCCCTCACAAGCACTCACATCCCTTGTTTTACAAACAACATGTTGCATGGCCATGCACTTCCCACACTGGCCAGCTTCGTTCTAGGGTAGTAGGGCATAACGCATCTACCCGCCGGGATAGCGGCATGTCTATTGATGAATGGCCTCAAACTTGGCACAATGGCTCACAATGACACAAACCACACTTATATCACTTCAATGAGCAGTCATGGCATGCTTGGGCATGCCTTCGGCATGGTAGACGGCTAAAATCTAGGGTTGTAGGGGTGTTTCGCACAACTATGGACGAATCGTCAGGCCAAGTGTCCAAGGAATGTGCTCTCCTTTTGCACATTGCTCCACCATGCCCTCACAAGCAGTCACATCCCTTTTTTTACAAACAACATGTTGCTTGGCCATGCACTTCCCACACTGGACAGCTTCGTTCTAGGGTAGTAGGGCGTAACGCGTCTACCCGTCGGGATAGCGGCATGGCTATTGATGAATAGCCTCAAACTTGGCACAATGGTTCACAATGACACACCACACACTTATATCACTTCAATGCGCAGTGATGGCATGCTTGTGCATGGCTTCAGCACGTAGACGGCTTAAATCCAGGATTTTAGGGGTGTTTTGCACAACTACAGACGAATCGTGAGGCCAAGTGTCCAAGGAATGTGCTCTCCTTTTGCACATTGATCCACCATGCCTTCACAAGCACTCACGTCCCTTGTTTTACAAACAACATGTTGCTTGGCCATGCACTTCCCACACTGGCAAGCTTCGTTCTAGGATAGTAGGGCGTAACGCGTCTACCCGTCGGGATAGTGGCATGGCTATTGATGAGTGGCCTCAAACTTGGCACAATGGCTCACAATGACACACCACACACTTATATCACTTCAATGATCAGTGATGACATGCTTGGGCATGCCTTCAGTATGGTAGATGGCTAAAACCTAGGGTTTTAGGGGTGTTTCGCACAACTACGGACGAATCGTCAGGCCAAGTGTCCAAGGAATGTGCTCTCCTTTTGCACATTGCTCCACCATGCCCTCACAAGAACTCACATCCCTTGGTTTACAAACAACATGTTGCTTGGCCATGCACTTCCTACACTGGCCAGCTTCGTTCTTGGGTAGTAGGGCGTAACACGTCTACCCGTCAGGATAGCGGCATGGTTATTGATGAACGGCCTCAAACTTGGCACAATGGCTCACAATGACACATCACACACTTATATCACTTCAATGAGCAGTAATGGCATGCGTGGGCATGCCTTCAGCACGGTAGGCGGCTAAAATCTAGGGTTTTAGGGGTGTTTCGCACAACTACGGACGAATCGTCAGGCCAAGTGTCCAATGAATGTGCTATCCTTTTGCACATTGCTCCACCATGCCCTCACAAGCACTCATATCCCTTGTTTTACAAAAAACATGTTGCTTGGCCATGCACTTCCCACACTGGCCAGCTTCGTTCTAGGATAGTAGGGCGTAACGCGTCTACCCGTCGGGATAGCGGCATGTCTATTGATGAATGGCCTCAAACTTGGCACAATGGCTCACAATGACACACCACACACTTATATCACTTCAAGTGAGCAGCATTGGCATGCTTGGGCATGCCTTTGGCATGCTTGGCATGCCTTTGGCACGGTAGACGGCTAAAATCTAGGGTTTTAGGGGTGTTTCGCACAACTACGGACGAATCGTCAGGCCAAGTGTCCAAGCAATGTGCTCTCCTTTTGCACATTGCCCCACCATGCCCTCACAAGCACTCACATCCCTTGTTTTACAAACAACATGTTGCTTGGCCATGCACTTCCCACACTGGCCAGCTTCGTTCTAGGGTAGTAGGGCGTAACGCGTCTACCCGTCGGGATAGCGGCATGGCTATTGATGAACGGCCTCAAACTTGGCACAATGGCTCACAATGACACACCACACACTTATATCACTTCAATGAGTAGTGATGGCATGCTTGGGCATGCCTTCGGCACGGTAGACGGCTAAAATCTAGGGTTTTAGGGGTAGTTTCGCACAACTACGGACGAATCGTCAGGCCAAGTGTCCAAGCAATGTGCTCTCCTTTTGCACATTGCTCCACCATGCCCTCACAAGCACTCACATCCCTTGTTTTACAAACAACATGTTGCTTGGCCATGCACTTCCCACACTGGCCAGCTTCGTTCTAGGATAGTAGGGCGTAACGCGTCTACCTGTCGGGATAGCGGCATGGCTATTGATGAATGGCCTCAAACTTGGCACAATGGCTCACAATGACACACCACACACTTATATCACTTCAATGAGTAGTGATGGCATAGCTTGGGCATGCCTTCGGCACGGTAGACGGCTAAAATCTATGGTTTTATGGGTGTTTCGCACAACTACGGACGAATCGTCAGGCCAAGTGTCCAAGGAATGTGCTCTACTTTTGCACATTGCTCCACCATGCCCTCACAAGCACTCACATCCCTTGTTTTACAAACAACATGTTGCTTGGCCATGCACTTCCCACACTGGCCAGCTTCGTTCTAGGGTAGTAGGGCGTAACGCGTCTACCCGTCGGGATAGCGGCATGTCTATTGATGAATGGCCTCAAACTTGGCACAATGGCTCACAATGACACACCACACACTTATATCACTTCAATGAGCATGATGGCATGCTTGGGCATGCCTTCGGCAAGGTAGACGGCTAAAATCTAGGGTTTTAGGGGTGTTTCGCACAACTACGGACGAATCGTCAGGCCAAGTGTCCAAGGAATGTGCTCTCCTTTTGCACATTGCTCCACCATGCCCTCACAAGCACTCACATCCCTTGTTTTACAAACAACATGTTGCTTGGCCATGCACTTCCCACACTGGCCAGCTTCGTTCTAGGGTAGTAGGGCGTAACGCGGTCTACCCGTCGGGATAGCGGCATGGCTATTGATGAATGGCCTCAAACTTGGCACAATGGCTCACAATGACACACCACACACTTATATCACTTCAATGAGCAGTGATGGCATGCTTGGGCATGCCTTCGGCACGGTAGACGGCTAAAATCTAGGGTTTTAGGGGTGTTTCGCACAACTACGGACGAATCGTCAGGCCAAGTGTCCAAGGAATGTGCTCTCCTTTTGCACATTGCTCCACCATGCCCTCACAAGCACTCACATCCCTTGTTTTACAAACAACATGTTGCTTGGCCATGCACTTCCCACACTGGCCAGCTTCGTTCTAGGGTAGTAGGGCGTAACGCGTCTACCCGTCGGGATAGCCGGCATGGATATTGATGAATGGCCTCAAACTTGGCACAATGTCTCACAATGACACACCACATACTTATATCACTTCAATGAGCAGTGATGGCATGCTTGGGCATGCCATCGGCACTGGTAAGACGGCTAAAATCTAGGGTTTTAGGGGTGTTTCGCACAACTACGGACGAATCGTGAGGCCAAGTGTCCAAGGAATGTGCTCTCCTTTTGCACATTGCTCCACCATGCCCTCAACAAGCACTCACATCACTTGTTTTACAAACAACATGTTGCTTGGCCATGCACTTCCCACACTGGCCAGCTTCGTTCTAGGATAGTAGGGCGTAACGCGTCTACCCGTCGGATAGCGACATTGCTATTGATGAATGGCCTCAAACTTGCACAATGGCTCACAATGACACACCACACACTTATATCACTTCAATGAGATAGTGTGGCATACTTGGGCATGCCTTCGGCATGGTAGACGGCTAAAATCTAGGGTTTTAGGGGTGTTTTCGCACAACTACGGACGAATCGTCAGGC
>OU342740.1:501103034-501130049 GCA_910589775.1 Avena eriantha | reverse complement strand
TTGTTCTTTTCATGAACCACATAAGGATGGGCCCACCAGTGTCATTGCATGTCTGTTCTTTTCATGAACCACACCTAGTGTCAGTGCATGTCTGTTCTATTCATGAACCACACCCAATTTCACTACATGTCCGTTCTTTTCATGAACCACATAAGGATCTACCAGTGTCATTGCATGTCTTTTACTTCCATAAACCACATGTGGATCCACCTAGTGTCATTGCATGTCTGTTACTCTAAACAAACCACATAAGGATCCACCAGTGTCATTGGATGTTGTTCTTCTCATGAACCACACCCAGTGTCATTTCATGTGTGTTCTTCTAAACAAACCACATAAGGATCCACCAGTGTCATTGCCTGTCTGTTCTTTTCATGAACCACATAAGGATCCACTAGTGTCATTGCATGTCTGTTCTTTTCATGAATCACAGCTAGAGTCATTACATGGCTTTTACTTCCATAAACCACATATGGATCCACCTAGTGTCATTGCATGTATGTTCCTCTAAACAAACCACATAAGGATCCACTAGTGTCCTTGCGTGTCTGTTCTTCTCATGAACCACACCCAGTGTCATTGCATGCGTGTTCTTCTAAACAAACCACATAAGGATCCAACAGTGTCATTGCATGTCTGTTCTTTTCATGAACCACACCTAGTGTCATTGCATCTGCGTTCTTCTAAAAAACCATATAAGTCATTGCATGTCTATTCTTTTCATGAACCACACCCGGTGTCATTGCATGTCTGTTCTTTTCATGAACCACACCCAGTGTCATTGCATGTGTGTTCTTCTAAACCAACCACATAAGGATCCACCAGTGTCATTGCATGTCTGTTCTTTTCATGAACCACATAAGGATCTACCAGTGTCATTGCATGTCTGTTCTTTTCATGAACCACACCCAGTGTCATTCCATGTGTGTTATTTCCATAAACCACATATCGATCCACCTAGTGTGATTGCATGTTTGTTCCTTCCATAAACCACATAAGGATCCACCAGTGTCATTGCCTGTTTGTTCTTTTCATGAACCACTCCTAGTGTTAGTGCATGTCTGTTATTTTCATGAACCACACCCAGTTTCACTGCATGTCTGTTCTTTTCATGAACCACATAAGGATCTACCAGAGTCATTGGATGTGTGTTCTTCTCATGAACCACACGTGGATCCACCGGTGTCATTGCATGCCTGTTCTTTTCATGAACCACACCCAGTGTCAGTGCATGTATGTTCTATTCTTGAACCACACCAAGTTTCACTGCATGTCTGTTCTTTTCATGAACCACGTAAGGATCTACCAGTGTCATTGCATGTCTTTTACTTCCATAAACCACATGTGGATCCACCTAGTGTCATTGCATGTATGTTCCTCTAAACAAACCACATAAGGATCCACCAGTGTCATTGGATGTGTGTTCTTTTCATGAACCACACCCAGTGTCATTGCATGTGTGTTCTTCTTAACAAACCACATAAGGATCCACCAGTGTCATTGCTTGTCTGTTCTTTTCATGAACCACATAAGGATCCACCAGTGTCATTGCATGTCTATTCTTTTCATGAATCACAGCTAGAGTCATTGCATGTATTTTACTTCCATAAACCACATATGGATCCACCTAGTGTGATTGCATGTATGTTCCTGTAAAGAAACCGCATAAGGATCCACCAGTGTCATTGCATGTTTGTTCTTTTCATGAACCACACCCAGTGTCATTCCATGCGTGTTCTTCTAAACAAACCACATAAGGATCCACCAGTGTCATTCCCTATCTGTTCTTTTCATGAACCACACCTAGTGTCATTACATGTGTGTTCTTCTAAACAAACCACATAAGTCATTGCATGTATGTTCTTTTCATGAACCACACACGGTGTCATTGCATGTTTGTTCTTTTCATGAACCACGGCTAGAGTCATTGCATGTATGTTCCTCTAAACAAACCAAATAAGGATCCACCAGTGTCATTGCATGTCTGTTCTTTTCATGAACCACATAAGGATCTACAGTGTCATTGCATGTCTGTTCTTTTCATGAACCACACCCAGTGTCATTGCATGTGTGTTACTTCCATAAACCACCTATGGATCCACCTAGTGTGATTGCATGTTTGTTCCTTCCATAAACCACATAAGGATCCACCAGTGTCATTGCATGTCTGTTCTTTTCATGAACCACTCCTAGTGTTAGTGCATGTCTGTTCTTTTCATGAACCACACCCAGTTTCACTGCATGTCTGTTCTTTTCATGAACCACATAAGGATCTACCAGAGTCATTGGATGTGTATTCTTCTCATGAACCACACGTGGATCCACCGGTGTCATTGCATGCATGTTCCTTTAAACAAACCATATAGGGATCCACCAGTGTCATTGGATGTGTGTTCTTTTCATGAACCACACCCAGTGTCATTGCATGTGCGTTCTTCTAAACAAACCACATAAGGATCCACCAGTGTCATTGCATGTCTGTTCTTTTCATGAACCACATAAGGATGGCCCCACCAGTGTCATTGCATGTTTGTTCTTTTCATGAACCACACCTAGTGTCAGTGCATGTCTGTTCTATTCATGAACCACACCCAGTTTCACTGCATGTCTGTTCTTTTCATGAACCACATAAGGATCTACCAGTGTCATTGCATGTCTTTTACTTCCATAAACCACATGTGGATCCACCTAGTGTCATTGCATGTATGTTCCTCTAAACAAACCACATAAGGATCCACCAGTGTCATTGGATGTGTGTTCTTCTCATGAACCACACCCAGTGTCATTGCATGTGTGTTCTTCTAAACAAACCACATAAGGATCCACCAGTGTCATTGCCTGTCTGTCCTTTTCATGAACCACATAAGGATCCACCAGTTTCATTGCATGTATGTTCTTTTCATGAATCACTGCTAGAGTCATTGCATGTCTTTTACTTCCATAAACCACATATGGATCCACCTAGTGTGATTGCATGTCTGTTCCTCTAAACAAACTACATAAGGATCCACTAGTGTCATTGCGTGTCTGTTCTTTTCATGAACCACACGCAGTGTCATTGCATGCGTGTTCTTTTCATTAACCATAGCTAGAGTCATTGCATGTCTGTTACTTCTATAAGTCACACATGGATCCACCGATGTCATTGCATGCCTGTTCTTTTCATGAACCACACCTAGTGTCACTGCATGTCAGTTCTTTTCATGAACCACATAAGGATCCACCCAGTGTCATTGGATGTGTGTTCTTCTCATGAACCACACGTGGATCCACCGGTGTCATTGCATGTCTGTTCCTCTAAACAAATCACATAAGGATCCACTAGTGTCATTGCATGTATGTTCTTTTCATGAACCACACCCAGTGTCATTGCATGCTGATGGGTTCGTAGCATGGAAAACAAAAAATTTCTACCGCAAGAACGAACAAAACCCAGTCTAATCTAGATAAAAGCCAAGATCTAATCTATTAGACATGTGCAACGAGATAGATAGGAACTAACCCTCGTAGATCCGAAAGCGTTAACGAGATTAGATCTTGTGGTTGATGTAGTCGATCACTTGCCGATCTCAAGATCGTGTGGACGATCCTTTCGGCGTCGCGTTCCGGCAGCGCTTCCGCAGTCGGTCAAGTGGACGATCCTTTCGGCGTCGCGTTTCAGCAGCGCTTCCGCAGTCGGTCACACGTGCGGATTCGAAGCAGACCTTCCTCTCCCCGTTCCAGCGAGCAGCGGAGGTAGTAGATCTTCTCCACGGAATCCTAGCAGCACGACGGTGTGGTGGTGGTGGTGGAGTAGAGAATTCTGCAGGGCTTCGCCTATGCCTGTGCAGAAGAAAGGTGGAGGAGAGAGGCGGCAGAGATTGGGAGTTGTGGGAGCGGGCTAGGAGGGGGCGCCCCTGCCCTTCTATTTAAGGGGGGAGGCGCGCCTGGGGAGGGGGGGTCCTAGTAGGACTCCCCTCCTATGGCCGGCGGTGGGAATGGGGGAGGAGTCCTCCTCCCCCACGAATCCGTGTCTTGCCCCACTAGGTTTCCTTTGACCCTTTCTTGGTTTTCAAGCAAACTCCAAGAAATCATCTAGAACCTTCCAGAACATTCTGAAACCTTCTAGAATCTCCATACAAACACTCCGGAACATTTCCTAACTCAGAAAATGATCCCCAATATATGAATCTTATTCTCCGGACAATTCCGGATCTCCTCGTGATGTCCCGGATCCAATCCGAGACTCCGAACAACATTCGGTCTCCAACGCATATTCCATATCTACTTAAAACAACTTCGAACCTTAAGTGTGTCACCCTACGGTTCGTGAATATGCAGACATGACAGAGACACATCTCCTATCAATAACCATCAGCGGGACCTGGAGATCCATAATGGCTCCCACATACTCAACGATGACTTTGCGATCGATTGAAACATTTACATACGAAACCAATTCCCTTTGTCATGCGATACTATACTCATCCGAGGTTTGATCGTCAGCATCTCCATACCTAGTTCTACCTCGTTACTGATAAGTACTCTTTACTCGTTCCGTGATATGTCATCCCTTGTGACCCAGTCACATGCTTGCAAGCTAACTAGATGACATTCCACCGAGAGGGCCCATAGCATATCTATCCGTCATATGGATGGACAAATCCCAATCTTGGTCCATGCGCTTCAACACATACTTTCAGAATACCCAATGACACCTTTATAACCACCCAGTTACGAAGCGGTGTTTGATGTCATCAAAGTACCCATCCGGTGATGGTGATTAACACAACCTCATGGTCGAAGGATTAGGTTACTATGCATTTAAAAGCTTACAGCAATACGAACTTAATGACTTGATCTTATGCTACGCTTACTATGGGTGTGTGTCCATCACATCATTCTCCTAATGATATAACCTTGTTATTAATCACATCCTTATGTCCATGATCAGGAAACCATGATCATCAATCAATCAACAAGCTAGTTCAACAAGAGGCTTACTAGGGACTCTCTTATGTTTACAAAACACACATGTATTAGTGTTTCCTAATAATACAATTATAGCATGGGATGTAAACATTCATCATAAACACAAAGATATAATAATAATCACTTTTATTATTGCCTCTTGGGCATATCTCCAACAGTCTCCCACTTGCACTAGAGTCAATAATCTAGATTACATGGTAATATACCGAACACCCATGGCGTTCTGGTGTTGGTCATGCTTTGCCCTAGGGAGAGGTTTAGTCAACGGATCCGCCACATTCAGATCAGTGTGTACTTTGCAAATATTTATGTCACCATCTCGGACATACTCGCGAATAGCGTGGAAACGTAGCTTGATGTGCTTCAGCTTGCTATGTGACCTTGGCTCCTGTGCATTAGCTATGGCACCTGTGTTGTCACAGTAGATGGCCATCGGGTCCAATGCACTAGGAACCACGCCAAGTTCAGTAATGAATTCCTTCATCCAAACGGATTCTTGTGCAGCCTCCGAAGCACCTATGTATTCCGATTCAGTTGAAGATTTCGCCACAACACTTTGCTTCGCACTCCTCCAGCTTACTGCAGCACCATTCAAAATAAATACGTATCCCGATTGTGACTTCGAGTCATCCGGATCGGTGTTCCAACTAGCATCGGTGTAACCGTTTACAACAAGCTGTTCATCACCTCCATAAGAAAGAACCATATCCTTAGTCCTATTCAGGTACTTTAGGATATTCTTGACCGCTGTCCAGTGCTCCATTCCAGGATCACTTTGATATCTGCTAGTCAAACTAACAGCATGTGCTATATCCGGTCTTGTACACAACATGGCATACATGATAGAACCTATGGCCGAGGCATAGGGAATATTATTCATTTTCTCTCTATCTTCTGCCGTAGCTGGACTTTGAGTTTTACTCAAGGTCTTACCTGACAACATGGGCACGAACCCTTTCTTGCTATCTTCCATTCTAAACTTCTTTAGAACTTTGTCCAAGTATGTACTTTGTGAAAGCGCTATTAGGCGTCTTGATCTATCTCTATAAATCTTGATGCCTAGAATGTATGCCGCTTCGCCAAGATCCTTCATTGAAAAACTATTATTCAAATAGTTGACGCTATTAAGAAGTTCTATATCATTCCCAATCAACAATATGTCATCTACATATAGTACTAGGAATGCTGCAGAGCTCCCACTCACTTTCTTGTAAATACAAGCTTCTCCATAAGTTTGTATAAACCAAAAAAAATTGATTACTTTATCAAAACGTTGATTCCAACTCCGGGATGCTTGCTTCAGTCCATAAATGGAGCGCTGAAGCTTGCATACCTTGTCAGCATCTTTAGGATCGACAAAACCCTTGGGTTGTACCATATTCAACTCTTCCTCAATGTCACCATTAAGAAACGCCGTTTTGACATCCATCTGCCAAATCTCATAATCGAAATGTGCAGCAATTGCTAACAAAATCCTCACAGACTTTAGCTTCGCTACTGGTGAGAAAGTCTCATCATAGTAAACTCCTTGAATTTGTCGGAACCCTTTTGCGACAAGTCGAGCTTTATAGACGGTAACATTACCATCAGCATCTGTTTTTCTCTTGAAAATCCATTTGTTCTCGACCGCCTTACGGCCATCCGGTAAGTCCACCAAAGTCCACACTTGGTTTTCGTACATGGATCCCATTTCGGATTTCATGGCTTCTAGCCATTTGTCGGAATCTGGGTTCACCATAGCTTCTTCATATGTCGCAGGGTCATCAGCGTTGTCCACCAACATGACGTTCAAGGCAGAGTCATACCAATCAGGAGTGGTACGAACCCTCGTTGACCTGCGAGGTTCAGCAGTAACTTCGTTTGAAGTTTCATGATCATTATCATTAGCTTCCTCTCCAATTGGTGCAGGCGGCACAAAAACATCTTCTGGTGCTACGCTACTCTCAAATCCGAGAGAAGGTTCAATAACCTCATCGAGTTCTACTTTCCTTCCAGTCACCTCCTTCGAGAGAAACTCCTTCTCAAGAAAGGATCCATTCTTGGCAACGAAAACTTTGCCTTCGGATCTATGATAGAAGGTATACCCAATTGTTTCTTTAGGGTATCCTATGAAGACGCATTTCTCCGCTTTGGGTTCTAGCTTATCAGGTTGTAACTTCTTTACATATGCTTCGCAACCCCAAACTTTAAGGAACGACAACTTAGGTTTCTTACCAAACCACAATTCGTACGGTGTCGTTTCAACGGATTTAGATGGTGCCCTATTTAAAGTGAATGCGGCTGTCTCTAATGCATAGCCCCAAAATGATAACGGTAAATCTGTAAGAGACATCATAGACCGAACCATATCTAAGAGAGTTCGATTACGACGTTCGGACACACCATTACGCTGTGGTGTTCCCGGCGGTGTCAACTGCGAAAATATTCCACATTTCTTTAAATACATGCCAAACTCATAACTCAGATATTCACCTCCGCGGTCAGAACGCAGAAACTTAATCTTCTTGTTACGATGATTCTCCACTTCACTTTGAAATTCCTTAAACTTCTCGAAAGTTTCGGACTTATGTTTCATAAAGTAGACATACCCATATCTACTCAAGTCATCCGTGAAAGGGAGAACATAACGATATCCACCACGCGATGCTACACTCATTGGACCGCACACATTGGTATGTATTATTTCCAATAAGTCTGTAGCTCGCTCCATTATTCCAGAGAATGGAGTCTTAGTCATTTCTCCCATTAGACATGCTTCGCATCTTTCAAGTGATTCAAAATCAAGTGATTCAAGAAGTCCATCTGAATGGAGTTTCTTCATACGCTTCACTCCAATGTGACCAAGACGATAGTGCCACATGTATGTAGAATTATCATTCAATTTTATTCGTTTAGCATCTATGTTGTGAACATGTGTATCACTACTATCGAGATTCAGTAAGAATAAACCATTCATCTCAGGTGCATTACCATAAAAGATATTACTCATATAAATAGAACAACCTTTATTCTCGGACTTAAAAGAGTAACCGTCTCGCAATAAACAGGATCCAGATATAATGTTCATGCTTAACGCAGGCACCAAATTTATTTAAATTTAAAACTAATCCCGAAGGTAGATGTAGAGGGAGCGTGCCGACGGCGATCACATCAACCTTGGAGCCATTTCCAACGCGCATCATCACCTCGTCTCTTGCCAGTCTTCGTTTATTCCGTAGCTCCTGTTTCGAGTTACAAATATGAGCAACCGAACCAGTATCAAATACCCAGGCACTACTACGATTACTAGTAAGATACACATCTATAACACATATATCAAATATACCTTTCTTCTTGATGTTGTCGTTCTTCAGATCCGCTAGGTACTTGGGGTAGTTACGCTTCCAGTGACCAGCGCCCTTGCAGTAGAAGCACTCAGTTTCAGGCTTAGGACCAGCCTTGGGGTTCTTAGCAGGTGCGGCAGCTTTCTTGCCGTCCTTCTTGAAGTTGCCCTTGTTTTTAGGCTTGCCCCGTCTCTTGAAATTGGTGGTATTATTGACCATCAACACTTGGTGCTCCTTCTTTATCTCCACTTCAGCAGTTTTCAGCATGGACGACAGTTCAGGCAATGTCTTGTTCATGCAGTGCATGTTGTAGTTCATCACAAAGTTCTTGTAACTTGGCGGCAGTGATTGAAGGAGACGGTGAATCCCCAATTCATTAGGAATCGATATTCCCAACTCTTGGAGTTTGTTTGCGTACCCAGACATGGTGAGCACGTGCTCGCTAACGGAGCTTCCTTCTTCCATCTTACAGTTAAAGAACTTTTCGGAGGTCTCATAGCTCTCCATGGTCGCGCGAGTCTCAAAAATGAGCCTCAGCTCCTTAATGATCTCGAACGGGTCGTGGTGCTCAAAACGCTTTTGGAGCTCCGCTTCTAAACCGTACAGGATGGCACACTGAACTGTGGAGTAATGATTTTTCCGAGTGGCGAAAACATTCTTTTCGTCATCGGTGGCATTATCTGCAGGTGGGTCACCTAGCGGTGCTTCGAGCACATAGGTCAACTGACCAGCCCTGAGGACGATCTTCAGTCCACGGAACCAGTCCGTGAAATTGCTTCCATTGTTCTTAAGTTTTTCTTTCTCTAGGAACGCATTAAAATTGACGGAGGGGGTCGCCATAATCTACAACAATTTGCAAGTAGTTTAGACTAAGTTTATGACAAATTGAGTTCTAATTTAATTCTTAAACTAACTAGGTGAACTCCCACTCAAAACAACATCCCTCACATTGTCTTAGTGATTACACGAACCAAGTCCACTACACCAAGTCCGATCTTCACGAGAGAAGATGTAGTTTCATCGGCGAACAATCTTCATGTTCATCATATCAATTATATGACTCATGCTCTACCTTTCGGTATTCCGTGTTCCGAGACCATGTCTGTACATGCTAGGCTCGTCAAGATAATCTTAGTTTCCGCATGTGCAAATCTGGCTTGCACCTGTTGTATGCACACGTAGAATCTATCACATCCGATCATCACGAGATGCTTCGAAACGACGAGTCTTAGCAACGGTGCCAACTAAGGGTGAACACTTTATTACTTGAAATTTAGTGGGAGGGATCATCTTATAATGCTACCGTCGCGATCTAAGCAATACAAGATGCATAAAGGATTAACATCATAGGCAATTCATAATTAGTGTGATATGATATGGCCTTTTCTTCTTGCGCCTTTGATCTCCATCTCCAAAGCACGAACATGATCTCCATCATCACCAGCAATGCGTCAAGGTCAGTGGCGCCGCTTCATGGTTGTCCATCATCACCAGCAACTATTACAACTACTTGGAATAAAGCTATTACAAGATGAATAGACACGTAGGTCTTAACAGAATTAAAGACAACCATTAGGCTCCTGCCGGTTGCCATATTACAACAAGGATCATTGCATACATCAAATACAATCACAATCACATGATGGCCATATCACATCACAAAACCCCTGCAAAAACAAGTTAGACGCCTCTAATTTTCTTTGCAAGTTTTACGTGGTTTGGGGCTTTCGCATAAGACCGATCTTACCTACGAACAAGAACCACAACGTTGATACAAGTTGTCAAGATGCTCATTGTAAATTGAATCTTAACTATGGTGGGAGAGACAGACACCCGCAAAGCCACTTGTGCAAAGCAAGTTGCACGTCAGGCGTGGAGCAAGTCTCATGTGCGATGACATGTAATGTTAGCCCGAGCCGCTTCATCCCACCATGCCGCAAGATTCAAAGTACACGCTAAGACACCGACAACAAAAGCATCAACGCCCACAAAAACATTGTGTTCTACTCGTGCAACAGATCTACGCATAGATACGGCTCTATCTAATCTAGATAAAAGCCCAGATCTACCGCAAGAACGAACAAAACCCAGATCTAATCTAGATAAAAGCCAAGATCTAATCTATTAGACATGTGCAACGAGATAGATAGGAACTAACCCTCGTAGATCCGAAAGCGTTAACGAGATTAGATCTTGTGGTTGATGTAGTCGATCACTTGCCGATCTCAAGATCGTGTGGACGATCCTTCCGGCGTCGCGTTCCGGCAGCGCTTCCGCAGTCGGACAAGTGGACGATCCTTCCGGCGCCGCGTTTCGGCAGCGCTTCCGCAGTCGGTCACACGTGCAGAGTCGAAGCAGACCTTCCTCTCCCCGTTCCAGCGAGCAGCAGAGGTAGTAGATCTTCTCCACGGAATCCCAGCAGCACGACGGCATGGTGGTGGTGGTGGAGTAGAGAATTCTGCAGGGCTTCGCCTATGCCTGTGCAGAAGAAAGGTGGAGGAGAGAGGCGGCAGAGATTGGGAGTTGTGGGAGCGGGCTAGGAGGTGATGCCCCTGCCCTTCTATTTAAGGGGGGGAGGCGCGCCTGGGGAGGGGGAGTCCTAGTAGGACTCCCCTCCTATGGCCGACGGTGGGAAGGGGGGAGGAGTCCTCCTCCTCCACGAATCCGTGTCTTGCCCCACTAGGTTTCCTTTGACCCTTTCTTGGTTTTCAAGCAAACTCCAAGAAATCCTCTAGAACCTTCCAGAACATTCCGAAACCTTCTAGAATCTCCATACAAACACTCCGGAACATTTCCTAACTCAGAAAATGATCCCCAATATATGAATCTTATTCTCTGGACAATTCCGGATCTCCTCGTGATGTCCCGGATCCAATCCGAGACTCCGAACAACATTCGGTCTCCAATGCATATTCCATATCTACTTAAAACAACTTCGAACCTTAAGTGTGTCACCCTGCGGTTCGTGAATATGCAGACATGACAGAGACACATCTCCTATCAATAACCATCAGCGGGACCTAGAGATCCATAATGGCTCCCACATACTCAACGATGACTTTGTGATCGATTGAACCATTTACATACGAAACCAATTCCCTTTGTCACGCGATACTATACTCATCCGAGGTTTGATCGTCAGCATCTCCATACCTAGTTCTACCTCGTTACTGATAAGTACTCTTTACTCGTTCCGTGATATGTCATCCCTTGTGACCCAGTCACATGCTTGCAAGCTAACTAGATGACATTCCACCGAGAGGGCCCATAGCATATCTATCCATCATATGGATGGACAAATCCCAATCTTGGTCCATGCGCTTCAACACATACTTTCAGAATACCCAATGACACCTTTATAACCACCCAGTTACGAAGCGGTGTTTGATGTCATCAAAGTACCCATCCGGTGATGGTGATTAACACAACCTCATGGTCGAAGGATTAGGTTACTATGCATTTAAAAGCTTACAGCAATACGAACTTAATGACTTGATCTTATGCTACGCTTACTATGGGTGTGTGTCCATCACATCATTCTCCTAATGATATAACCTTGTTATTAATCACATCCTAATGTCCATGATCAGGACACCATGATCATCAATCAATCAACAAGCTAGTTCAACAAGAGGCTTACTAGGGACTCTCTTATGTTTACAAAACACACATGTATTAGTGTTTCCTAATAATACAATTATAGCATGGGATGTAAACATTCATCATAAACACAAAGATATAATAATAATCACTTTTATTATTGTCTCTTGGGCATATCTCCAACACATGCGTGTTCTTTTCATTAACCATAGCTAGAGTCATTACATGTCTGTTACTTCCATAAACCACGCATGGATCCACCGATGTCATTGCATGTCTGTTCTTTTCATGAACCACACCCAGTGTCATTGCATGTGTAGCCGTTAGACTGAGTCTTCTAGAAGGCACGCCCTAACATAGTTGTTCTGCTTGACGATTGTTACATACCGTTCGATTGGGGCGCTTGGACGATTGGGATGGTCTTCGTGAGTGCGATCCGCGAGTAGGCTGTTCTGCGGCATGATTGGCCACGCTTGGTTTGGACAAACTAGCAACACCGGGCGCTCCCCTGTGACAAGTGTCACGTCTCACGAGTTCAGTGGGCTACATCCCAGTGTCATTACTTCTCTTCCTCCCCGTACTTCTCTTCCTTACCCTCGAAGCCACTTTCCCCACTTCACTCCCATCCTGCCGTAGCCGCAAGCCGACGGCGCCTCCATCCCAATCCCCTCTCCGGCAGCCACCCCCACCCCTCTCGCCATGGGTTCAATGGGAGACGGCGAGGAAACGCGTCGTGATGACAGGGTCGGTGATTTCGATGTGAGTCGTCTCATCTCTATTTCTATCATCTGTGGCCAGTTATCTATTTTTTGAGCTAGATCTAATCTGTTTACTCATGCGCGTATGATGTGTTAGGCCAACCAAACGATGTATGACTCAGACTATCACGGTTTAGAGGATGTAGACAGTCCTCTGGTATGTAAACATGGATATGTGCCCGCTAAATTTGTAGCCTTCGAAGGACGAAACGCAGGCAGGAGGTTTCTACGGTGTCAAGGACATCGTGCAATGATGCAAGGCGGAAGTTGTGGTGTTGCCAACTGGGTAGATCTAGAGTGGCCCAAATCGATGCAGAAAACGGTGGACAAACTATGGGAAATGGCTGTCAAGTTGAAAGAATCCGTATTCATCTCACTTCTTGACAGTGTTGAGATGAAGCTATGGGAACCAGTTGACACGACCAAGCATAAGCGAGATCACAGGTGGGTGCAAGACAAGGTTATCAAAGTCGAGAAGGAGAGGGACGCGGCGTTGGCCCTGATGGCTAAAGCAGAGCAAGAACTCACTCAAGCAAGGAACGATCGCCACCAGGCCAAAGTCCTGTAGTACACAACTACGAGTATTGACAAGTGCATGAGGAAAAATGCAGAAAAACAATTGAAGCTGTGCAAGGAAGATGCTAAAAGGAAGGAGCAGACAATTCGATCCTTGCTCTCGCAGGAAGATGCGCATCGGGCCAAGATTAGGAAGATCAAGGAGATGTGTGATAACTAGTTCTATTTAGCTTAAGCTCCGTGCCTTTTAAGTTGTAATATTTGTACTTGTTGACCTAGCGGTCTGAACTATTGGTCCTAGATTCCAGGGAGGAAAAAAATTGCTCTGATCCCGCATTAATTTGTGGAAGAATTTGTGATTTAGATCAATTTCTGCCTCGATTTAGATCTCTGTCCCAGATTGGGAACGTAACCATGGACCAAAGACACCTTTTCTACTAGTGTATTCTGACACTGGTGGTTTGTTTAAACGTAATCTACGTGGATTGTGCCGCATGCAAATGGCACAACCACAATTTATAAAGTGGAAGCACGTACACCCGGTTACTGGAGATCCGGGAGCTTGCCAGATACAGGGGATGCTGGAGCAGAGAGGCGGTGAGATAGACGGCTCAAGATTAGGCCAGAAAGTGGTACCCATTTCCTTCTCATCTGGGCATTATCGGTGAGAACATTGTTGTTTATGTTGCCACGTCGTTGTGTAACATCTGAAATAAGTTGCTGCTTCGTGGAGTGTGGTAGCTTAAATAATTTATTTATGTGCCACCTACATTCCGTCGTATTTGGAGACCTCCTGCCCCTCACCAATCGTGGAACCGGTGGATCCTTGTTTTCAGATAGCAGTGGCACAATCACAATTTCGGATTCAACTACTGACTCGGGCGTTTCCAAACCCTAAGTCGCGGTACATTTTACAAGACTGTTGCATAACTGCCCAATATCTACAGAGTAAATAAAACAAAAATTACAATTCAGCACAAACATGCGAACCCCAAGAGACCTTTGCTTACCAGGAGCTAATTGGGTTCGAGGAACCACCCTGTCCAAGATTAGAAGGGCGACTCCCAGTTACAGCAGCTTCCACATCCAGTACATCACATTTCAGCTTAAACATGGCAGCCGAAACATACCTTTTCATCAACCCAATTAGCTGACTGTCACACGTTATAGGAACCATGATGCCACGTTCATGCATGAAGCTGAACTTTGCAGTCTACTTCGGCCATAATTCAACATGATTACGCAGAGCAGCAACCATACCACATATAGTGCAGATCTGCGCAGGCGCTTCTTCCATCGTGAAACAATGGTGTCCATACCTCTTGCCCTTAGAGTCGTACCTATAGAGGACTACAGTAACCAGGTAAGGGGGTCCGTGCAGATCCCACTTGACAGAAAACTGTGGACAAAATATGTTTGTCAGCGTTGGGCTAACAAACAATTTGAGATTCAGTAGCCAGCTAGCAGTTGTAATTAGTGTGAATAGCAAAGAGAAGGATAGATCACCCGCTTGTAACGGCTCGTCGGCGGCGGAGGCAGGCTAGAGCCTCGCAACGGCGGCTACGGCATGCGCCATTGGAGCTCGGGATCAGCGACTGGGCGCAGCAACTAGGCGCAGCAACTTGGCGCCGAAAGTCAAATGTCCGAAAGGATCGTCCTACCTAGAGGGTGGATTCCGACGCCGCCGGTGCTAGGGGAAAGCTGGGAATGGATTTTTGAAATTGGTCAACGCATCCAATCCACTTAGCTGCTCGATTTGCCTAAGAGGTTGCCGCATTGGCGCCCGCGTCACGGACAGATGACCGACATGAGGGTCCCGACCATCTACTTCACGGGGCAGTTTAACGAAATGTTTGAATTTGGCAGGGGTGAGATGAGTTTGCCTCTCGGTAGTTGGCAGCCCAACTTTTCGAAACGCGGTAATTTCAGGCAACTTAGGTACCGCCATGCGCTGGCCTGCCAACTTTGGTACCGCAGACGAACAATCCCCTCTCACTGGCGCCGCTCGTCGGTCCAGCTGAGCCTGGTTGGTATAGTCTTGCGTTTGCGGTACACACGACCAAGCCCCCACAAAGCAGAAGAACACGAATCTATCACAGACTCGCAGGTGTGTGTACCCAATACGTACATACCCGGCCAGCCCCGAGCGCCACTTGCGGATCCAGAATGAAATCGGTGGGGTGCCAAGCTCAAAAGGTACGTACCGATTAAGCTTTGCAGCCATGATTAGTACAAGTATTAGTAGCTAAAAAAATATTTGTACTTTACCTATGAAACCCCCACTGTGCAGGTCACGTCTTGTGTGCCTCTTTTTTAACGGGTAAAGGTCCTGAAGCACCTGGAATCTGCAGTATATAACCGATGGGTGTACATTTATAAAAGAGCCCCTAGAGGAAAAACAAATTACAACACAACCATTTTCTTTACAACCAACACCCTAAGAGGAAGAGTAGAAACGCGGTCAAGACCAGTCTCACCGCCATTGAGGGTTGGTGTCTAGGCGCAGCCACCGCTGCCTCCACCAGGGACGAAGTCACTTGGGAAAGCAATGGCGAGAACCACCACGCCGAGGTCGCAGTAGATCATCCAGTGAGGGAGGAAGAAGATGCTCGATACGCCATGCTCGAGCACTGCAAGGCCACCCTCGTGGTCGAAGATAGAGGCACCCAAAACTCGGCGTCGCTTGCGTTCTGCAGCAGGTTCTGAAGACCCAGATATAACCTCCAGCAAGTCCTGGCAGCTCCGCCGTTGCTTCCCTCTCCCTCATGACCACTACAGGACAAGAGGGAGAACAAAAATAGAGCACCGAGGCAGAGCTCAGAGACGCCAAAAAGAGCCTTTATTGCGGAGAACCCTGGGTTGGGCGAGCTCATAGCCACCTCCGGGCGAAGGAGTGCGACGCCAAGAAGCCAGCGATGCATGATGCACTATGTCCGGCCCCAAGGACCTAGTAACCTACTCCAAACTAAGAACACATGACTGAAAACCCTAAAACTCACGTAGCTACTACTCTGGTGCCTCCCCTTCGCCATCTCCGGCAGGCAGAGCTGACGGGGATGAGTCAGGTTTAGCCCGGTTGCCGTGAGTCAACGCTCAGATGAGAGGAGCTGAGGGGAAGAGAGTTAGAGAGGAGGAGAGAAAGGAAGTTCACTACCTTTCTTGCAATGTTGATTTCACGAAGATGCCCGTGTGCCTCATTGTTTCTATTGAAAATATGAGCAACAATTCATACGATTTATTCCGAATAATTGGTAAAGCATGATTAAACTAACAGTAATTAACTAATCATCCAAACTAACAAAGCAGATAAACTACATTTATACAATATAAACCGACCAGATCTACTCCAAATGCTAGAATCAGACATTCTAGCATAATCTAAAAGAGGAAGTTTATGGGTACGTACGGTGCAGCCTGAGCAGCAGCAACGTTCGTGTTGTAGACCATGTTGCGGAAGATGTTGTCGATGTACGGGAAGAAGTCGTCGTCGGGGAACTCATCATCAGACAATGTCGTGGTTGCTAGTAGTCACGCTGAGCGCTCCCCCAAAAACCTGATTACCAATCACCCATATAGGTTCTCGAGAGGCGGGGGTCCGAAGGCCTACTGTCCCAATTTGTGGGGCATGCCGCATGCTAGGATGGAAAATACAGAGGCGATACACAAGGAACTGAAACTGGAAGTGTGTATATGCTTGTATATCTCTCTATTCCTATGTCCTCTGCTTATAAAGGACAAGAGGATTTACTTCCCCAGGAAGCCTCGTGGGGACAAGAACCGAGAAAACCCCGATGCACAGCAATAAGGGAGAGCCGAGGAAATCCATCCGCAAGTGGTCAGGGAAGAGCCGAGGAAATTCGAGCGGACACTTCAAGGGAAAATAAGTGCTCCTAAATATATTTGTAGACATCAAAACCAATATAGGAGCTCGACTCGGCTCATTCATGCAACCCGCGGCGCGCGCGTCTTGATAAGGCGAGGCGGGTGACGCCGGTGGAGGAGTGTGCGAGAGTAGTTCCTTTTTCTCACACTTTAGTGAGTGGTGGAACTGCCTAGTATATAAGATGGTGCAACACACCTTTCACTACCAATGTAGGACGAAACTTTAGAACCACTAGTACAGCCATGAGTTGTCTCACCTAATGGGCCAAAGATAATTTCAGAATATGTATTGCAAAGGCCCAATATCGAAATACCCCAAATCCCAACACTGCCGCACAAAGTCTCATTGGCACATCACAACACTTTTTGTTCTAGAACATTGTTTTATATATAGGTGTTTACCGGATACTGTTAAGTTCAACTTCCACAATAGACTTCATGCTACACTGGTTTGCAACTCGAATAGTGGACTATGCCTTGAACTACAAGTTTTCTGCACACCAGCTTTACACAAGGTCTAAACCGATATAGGGCTGCCGCATGGCTTCCCCGCGGTTGGAACTTATGCGTCATACTCCAGGGCCTTTCATGAGTTTATTAGAGAGCACCCAACTCTCGCGGACTACGACGTTGACAGTCAAACTCATATAGGTGTGTTCCTCGGGAGATGTTCTGTAGGACAACATCTTTGCTAAGATAAGACACTTGGAACATATTAATGAAGGAGATATGCCCTAGAGGCAAATAATAAATAGGTTTTTATTCTCATATCTCAATTAGTTTGTAATAGTTTCAGATTGTGCTATAACTGTGCCAAGTAGAAACATTGGTACAGGTGTGGTATGAAACAACCAAGTCCCTAGTAGCCTCTATTCATACTAGTTCGTTGGTCACAAAGATGATCTGGGTTTCAAGATCATGAGCATTTATGCCGACTGACAACGAGATCATATCATTGGAGAATGATGTGATTGGACATTCTCGAAGGATTGCAACACGATCAAGTCATCTAGTTCATTGTTGCAACAACTATACCTAGACTCCTTCTCCTTAGATCATGAGCTCATATTACTCACTGTTTCCCTAGGCTGCTTAGACTGCATCAACCGTCATCTTGTAATACGGTGGCCATAAAGGTGTACGTTGGGTATTCCGAAGGAACAGTAGATGACATGTGACTGGCAAGACCGGGATTTGTTCACCCACATGACGGGTAAAGATACATACGGCCAGCTTGGTGAGATTACATCTATAAATGTTGCAACATGTGACTAGGTCACGTGGATGTAATATCACGGTAACAAGAAAACATGACTTGTTGAGAACGAGATTGAACAAGGTATGGGATACCAGTGATCAGATCTCGGACAAGTTGTATCGAGAAACAAAAGGAATATGATGCTATATTTAGACGGTTCAAACGACATTGTCAATGCGTAGGGGTCACATGGATATCCCTGGTCCCCTCTGTTGATCATTGATACAGATCATGTCTAGAGTATTCCCGAGCCGTGAGAGGATACACTTAAGGGTACGATGAGAGCGATCATTCGTAAGACAGAATCATAGTAGAGAAAGAGAGAAAGCCGGAATCGTTCCGTGGAGAGATCCAAAGTTGTTCGGAGAAAGAATAAAGGAAAAGCCCAAAAAGTGTTTTCGGATAAATGGAAATTTAAATATATATTATTATATGTTAATTGTGAATTAATATATTATAAATAATATTTGGATTAAGATTATAAAGGCAACTTTTATATTAGGCCGAATCCGGAGGGAAATGGCCTAGAATAAAAGCTGCAGAAAAATAAAAGGGAAAAAGGAAAAACAGCCAGTCTAAGTGGGCGGCGGATTACTGCTGCCAGCACTAGGCGGCAGGTAACTGCGCGCCGCAGATGAGCTGGCGGGTAGACGCCGCTGCCGCTGGCTGCTAGCGGGCTGAGCGCGGGATGGGCGGCCCACCCGGGGCTGGGCGGTCGCCGCCGCCACCAGCAGGCGTGCTGGGCCGCGCGGGGCGAGCCAGCTCACCCGGGCTGCCAGGCAGGCCACGAGGGCACGCCGGCCCAGGCGAGGGGCGCCAGTTGCTGCTGCTGCTGGGCGGGGTGCTGGGCCGCTGTGGGGATGGCCGGCCCACCTACCTGCTGTCCCCTTTTTCTTTTATTAGTTGTTTTTCTGTTTTGGCTATTGGGCTAACTTTTGGCCAATTCGGCCAGGACGAAAATAGTTGTTATTTTCCTTTAACTAATAGTCCCACATGGCTAACCCAATGGGGAGGGCACACCCCCTCCGCCTATATAAAGGGGTGCCCATGGGTGGGATGAGAGACACCGAACACACAACTTGAGAAGTCCTTTGGTTGACTTTCTCCCTCCCTCTCTCTATACCTTGTGACCATGGCCCTAAATCTGGGCTGTGCGATCGAGGCACACCTACGGTACGCCATTGCGCTGCAGGGATTCCTAGCCGGATATCAACTTCCGCACTCCCGACGGGATCGGGGAGCCGGAGGTCTCATCGTGCACCAGATGTGTACGAAGACACGAGGCGCAACACTTGGGGCGCTTGAATGTCGTGAGCTGGAGCTGTTGCACGATGAAGATGATGAAGATCAAGAAGGAGCAAGGGTGACCTGCGAGAGTTTCGCGACCTTGAGGTCGGCTTCGAGTACCACTACATCAACCACGTTCCCCGTGGAACGTTAACCGCGTACGGTCTACAGGGTTTGTATTCTATACGCATCCGGCCGTTACCCCATTACTACATAGATAGATCTTAGGCTAAGTTTCTAGGGTTCCGTCGTAAAAAACTTTTTGTTTTCTGCGCCGATCCCAACAGTGGTATCAGAGACGATCTATGCGTAGGAGTGTTGTACGGCCAGTACACACAAGTTTTGTGCGGGCATTGATCCCTTAGTTGTTACCCTCTAACATGTACTTGTTTATATCGCGGTATTGTTTGACGAAGCGGCCCGGACCGACCTTACGCGTATTCGTACCCGAGACTGGTTCCACGCTCAACATACGGCTTGTACCGTATAAGTGGCTAGCGGGTCTCTGTCTCTCATTCAATAGTGTATATAGCATTTACAACGGAGGGCCCCGAAAGGGGTGTAGTAGAGACAACTGCCGGATCCATGTTGTGGTTGGAAAGTTCGTAGTTTAGAAACGGTTCTAGTGTGAAAGATCTAACAACGACGTAAACTTGCAATAGATAAAGTAGAGGCGTCTAACTTTATTTTGCAGGGGGGCATGTGATTATGATATGGCATTGGTCGATACGAAGGTAAAGTAGTTTTACTTTTCTGTTACTAAGTAGTATAGTAATAGTCATCGTTCCGATGGACGACCTGGTGGAGGCGTCGTGGACTTGGCGGCAAACCAAGGGCACGATGGAGATCATGCCGGAGCGCTCGATGGAGATCAAGGCGCAAGAAGACCATATCCTATCACATTATACATATGATGTTGATACCATTTTTTACATCTTATTGTGTGCTAGTATTTAGATACTGAACGGTAACAAATAGATAATCCCTATTTAATTCCAGTGTTCTGTGTTCCCCTTGTGTGTGCACCACCAAGAAAGTTCTTCGGTATGAGGCGATCCAGGGTTACAAGCCTGGGTGTCAAACATATCTACGTTCGCATACAGTGGGTGTAAGCCATGTTGCACAGTGAATACACACAAGTTAGATTTGGCGAGCCTAGCACGCTAGAGAAGCGTGGCCTCGGAACACAAGAGATCGAAAGATCGAGCATGAGTCACATGGATGATGTGATTGACATTAGTGAATGTCTACCTTTGATAATGCACTGATGGCCGTGACGACTGGGGGATGGTGCAGAGGATAGGGATCATGCAATCACTAAATCATCTAGGGGATGACCGTTTTAGTGGAGACCAATTATGAATTGATCTCTTATTATAAACTTAGTCCAGATGTCTATTTGCAAATATCTTAGTAGACCTTGGCCTATCCCATTGAGGTCCTTTGCGACAATGGGAATATATTGCTTAATATGGAACTTAGCAAAGGGTCCAAATTCATAGATTAATACCCACGCCTGAGGGATATCCTCGTAAAAGGTGATCTTCTCTTCTTGATAAAATAACCATTAGGAGATAATTCGATGACTCCAGAATGTTTGGAAAAACACTTAGTGATCTTGCATTAGAGTTGAGAACTCTTGAAAGGGCGTGATTGCGGAAGGAGGTTATGGATGAAAAAAGGTATATGTTATACAAAATTATAAATGTGGTTCTGGGAAAACTCATTGCAGTTTGCAAAGTATTTGATACTTGTCCCGTTTGTGAAAACGGGAGGATCTGCTTGAGAATTGCTGGATTTGAGACAATGTGGCTTGATGACGGCAAGCAAACAGTTGATGGCCGACATCACCACTTCCCTCAAGTTTATCATTTAGATTAGTGGACTTGAATATAAATTTATAATCCTTGTGGTGGTGTCTTGCTTTTGGCGAGACGATTATTCATATGAACAAGTTACAAACCAGTTTGTACTATTCTTATGAATAATACCTTATGGTCACATCATGATTACAAATAAGTTATTCTCATCACTATGTTAATGATAATAGTTTACAACATTATAAAGAATTAGAATGCTAAAAGATATCCAAAGTTTAATAATGAAATGACACTACAGTGTAAGTCATTTTGGTTATTGCAGGTTCTTTATGAAAGATCGGGGTCCTAGATGCTTAATCTAGAGACTTTGCAAAACCATGCCTCTTGGGCAGAATGACTAAAACTCCGTATTCTGGTAAAACGGTGATATGCGAAGAAATGTTGAATCTTATACATAGTGATGTATCATATTTTCAACAAGTAGTGGAAATCATTTATTATGGACATAAGTGAATAAGTGTATTTACTTAATGAAACATGAAGTTTGAAATGAGTTGAATTGTTCAAATGAGTTCATAACTAAATGGGATATTGAAATTAACAAGAATACGAAGTCTCTTCGATTTGATCGACATGACTAAAGCATTCGAGTTAAGTTTAGCACAAAAGAACTTGTGAAAGATGTTTCACAAATTATGATAATTGGATGAATTCAAACTATGTTGAAATGTCTAAACATCACAATCATTATGTATTAAACACCTATGGTATAATATTATCTCTTATCAGGGTTATAGTTATTGTTAAAGTTAAAGATCGAAATAAGCAAACACTCATTTGAAATACAAAGGAACATATAAAGATTCGTGGAAACACACCATAAGTGTTTATGGCAAGTTTACGAGTTTCTGGAGATTTTGACAAGTTGAAGTCGTGGCGAATAAACAAGTCTTTGTAGAGCATTCTTAGGAAGCTATGAATGCATCTTCCACAAAAGAGGCAAACCAGTTGTTGTCCTAAGTTGGAAGTATCTTGACGAAGATACAGGTGGAAGAAAGTAAAAGATCAAAACAAGGTATTTGACCTTGCTCCGAATTGTCGAGTGGCGCAGCGGAAATGTGTTCGTGAAACCAAACTCTACAAATAGAGGAGAAACCATGATAATGATCATAAAGTTTCAATGAATACTTTTACTAAACAAAGCAGGATTCAACTATATATTGACAAGTTTGTGGAATTATATTTTTGATTCACTTGTCATGTTTGAACAAGACATACCTACGAAATACAAAGAAGCGTGATGGACCTAAGTGCGAGAAATGAATGGTCATTGAAATCTCGTTAGTGGAATTCTCGATTTGATGGTGATCAAAGAATTTTGGAATATCCAAGATTATCGAGAGGACCTAGATTTGAGTGGGAGCAAATCAGCTTGGATAATTCATAACATGTTGCTGACATATTTTGAGTGGGAGCTAAGTGAAATCCCTGGATCTCAAACATGAATGTCATATTTGAGTGGGAGCGTGAAATCATTCTGTGATATGTGAACGACATATGTGAATGATATGATTGGTGTTACAATATTTAAGTTAGATAAATAAGGATGAAGTTGAAGTTATTAAACAATAAGATCTATCGAGATAGATTGGTGAGTTTAATAAACTACTAAATGTCGAATGCTTCCTGGACTCAATTCTGAAGATGTTTAGAATGTCCTAAGACAAGATTATGAAGTGGCTCAGAATGGAACAAGGTGAGAAGTAGTTCTTACTGTATGAAGCATTGAGTTAGTATTGCAGCTATGGTTGAAAGAAAGAGATGCGTTGCATCTCCTATGCCTCAGTCATAGTTTCTTCCATATGACCATATTATATAATCGACATAATGTGACCAAGGTTCTGGTTGGAAGGACTAGCTCTTAACTGTAAGAAACATGTCTTTAAGTGATTCCTGAGTTGATCACTGAACCAGAATTGAGTTTGTACATAAATGGCAAAAAGCATGTAAGCAGCATAGTTGCATTCATGCATTAGGATCCACATAGATATAGAAGTATAAAGGCTACATCTGATGTGATGTATAATGTTGTGGCGGGGCTAGTTCGCTTTTAACATAGAATGATTGTCACAGGGCCCAGTGCCCATGAGAAAGCCCTCGAGGTTGATCTACGTCATTGTAAGCTCCTGGAATCTGGCCTCGTTCTGCTGCCATGACTATAGTATATACACAAAGGACAGCAATGTGTGTTTCGAAGTTTAGATGACAATAGTGAAAACGACCGTCATCATAAACACTAGAAACAAAGTCTCACTTTGTCGCCAAACAAATACTTCGGCCCATTATAAGATAATGGAGTGAATGTCAAAATTCGGAAGACATTAACGATTTGCAAAGACATAATGATCTGGTAAACAGAACATGGACATGACGTTTCCCATGAGCATGCATGATCTGTAAACGCATATGTATATGGTTTATATGAGTAAAATGCAAGCTAGGTTATTTGTACTCTAGTGCAAGTGGGAGACTGAAGGAGATATGCCCTAGAGGTAAATAATAAATAGGTTTTTATTGTCATATCTCAATTAGTTTATAATAGTTTCTATTGTGCTATAACTATGCCCAGTAGAAACATTGGTACAGGTGTGGTATGAAACAACCAAGTCCCTAGTAGCCTCTATTCATACTAGTTCGTTGGTCACAAAGATGATCTAGGTTTCAAGATCATGGGCATTTATGCCGACTGACAACGAGATCATATCATTGGAGAATGATGTGATTGGACATTCCTCGAAGGATTGCAACACGATCAAGTCATCTAGTTCATTGTTGCAACAGCTATACCTAGACTCCTTATCATTAGACCGTGAGCTCATATTACTCACTGTTTCCCTAGGCTGCTTAGACTGCATTAACCGTCATCTGGTAATACGGTGGCCATAAAGGTGTACGTTGGGTATTCCAAGGAACAGTAGATGACATGTGACTGCAAGACCGGGATTTGTTCACCCACATGACGGGTAAAGATACATACGGCCGGCTTGGTGAGATTACATCTATAAATGTGTGCAACATGTGACTAGGTCAGGGATGTAATATCACGGTAACAAGAAAACATGACTTGTTGAGAACGAGATTGAACAAGGTATGGGATACCAGTGATCAGATCTCGGACAAGTTGTATCGAGAAACAAAAGGAAGAGGATGCTACATTTAGACGGTTCAAACGACATTGTCATCAGGAATGCTTAGGGGTCACATGGATATCCCTAGTCCCTCTGTTGATCATTGATACAGATCATGTCTAGAGTATTCCCGAGCCGTGAGAGGATACACTTAAGGTACGATGAGAACGATCATTCGTAAGACGGAATCACAGTAGAGAGAAGAGAGAAAGCCGGAATCGTTCCGTGGAGAGATCTGAAGTTGTTCAGAGAAGAATAAAGGAAAAGCCTCGAAGTGTTTTCGATAAATGGAAATTTAAATATATATTTATTATATGTTAATTGTGAATTAATATATATATAAATAATATTTTGGATTAAGATTTAAAAGGCAACTTTTATATTAGGCCGAATACCAGAGGGAAATGGCCTAGAATAAAAGCTATAGAAAAATAAAAGGGAAAAAGGCCAAAAACAGGCCAGCCCAAGTGGGCGGCGGATTACAACCGTCGCACTGGGCGGGCAGGTAACTGCGCCGCCGCACAGGAGCTGGCGGGCAGACGCCGCTGCCCGCTGGCTGCTAGCGGGCCGAGCGCGGGATGGGCGGCCCACCCGGGGCTGGGCGGTCGCCGCCGCCACCAGCAGGCGTGCTGGGCCGCGCGGGCGAGCCGGCCCACCCGGGCTGGCAGGCTGGCACGAGGGCACGCCGGCCTAGGCAGGGGGCGCCGGTTGCTGCTGCTGCTGGGCGGGGTGCTGGGCCACGGTGGGGATGGTCGGCCCACCTGCCAGCTGTACCCTTTTCTTTTATTAGTTGTTTTTCTGTTTTGGCTATTGGGCTAACTTTGGCCCATTCGCCAGGACGAAAATAGTTGTTATTTCCTTTAACTAATAGTCTCACATGGCTAACCAATGGGGAGGGCACATCCCCTCCGCCTATATAAAGGGGTGCCCATGGGTGGGATGAGAGACACCAAACACACAACTTGAGAAGTCCTTTGGTTGACTTTCTCCCTCCCTCTCTCTATACCTTGTGACCATGGCCCCAAGTCTGGTTGTGCGATTGAGGTACAATTGTAGTACGCCGTTGCGCTGTAGGGATTCCTAGCCGGATATCAACTTCCATACTCCCGGCGAGATCGGGGAGCCGGAGGTGTTCATCGTGCACCGGATGTGTACGAAGACACGAGGCGCAACACTTGGGGCGCTTGAATGTCGTGTGCCGAAGCTGTTGTACGATGAAGATGATGAAGATCAAGAAGGAGCAAGGGGTGACCTGCGAGGAGCTTCGCGACCTTGAGTCAGCTTTGAGTACGACTACAGCAACCACGTTCCTCGTGGAACGTTAACCGCGTACGGTCTACAAGGGTATGTATTCTCTACGCATCGGCCATTACCGCATTACTACATAGATAGATCCTAGGCTAAGTTTTGGGGTTCCGTGGAAGGAAATTTTTTGTTTCTGCACCGATCCCCAACAATTAAGATATATATCAACCTGCCATAGAGATGAGAGTATTGCATATTCTCAGAGAGGTCAAATTAATGTAAGGATACTCTCCTCTTGGTTGATGACAACTTGTCCCCCAACTCTAATTCACGGGATCTCCGATCACATAGAGTGGTTTAACACTATGGAAAACTCATAGTGTGAGTCTCAAACTCATCTCCCTCGATGCATTATCTTTCACATTTCGTGATAGACCCTTTGTGAAAGGATCTTCCAGATTTTTAGCTATTTGGATATAATCCAGCGCAATAACTCTGGAGTTTTTCTGATAGATTTTAATCTCCTTTTCATATATCTCGATGACTTCATATATCCTTAAAATTGTTTACTTTGACAATTACAGTTTGATTATCACAGTTCATTAGGCTGGCGGGTATTTATTTTTCAACCATAGGCAAGTCCATCAAAAGCTCACGAAGCCACTCTGCTTCAATAGTGTTATGTCTAATGTAGTGAGTTATGCTTTCATTGTGACCTTGTTAAGCTGGTATGGTATGCTTGCAAGACTTCAAGAAACATAGCCACCGCCGAGTGTAAACAAATAACCACCCGTGCCCTTAATCTCATTAGCATTAGATATCCAGTTATAATCACTATAACCCTCAAGTGCCCATGTATACCCAATATAGTGAATACAATAGCTCGCAGTGCCTTTCAAATAGCGAAAACTCTCTCAATAGCATGCCAATAATCATCTCAGGATTTGACACAATTGACTGAGTTTGCTTACTGATGACCCACAAGTATAGGAAGTGTATCGCTTTATTTTCGAGGGAAGTGAAACCCAATTTATTGATTCAACACAAGGGGAGCCAAAGAATATTTATAGCGTGAACAACTGAGTTGTCAATTCAGCTGCACTGGAAACAATCTTGCTCTCACATTAGTTTATCAGTAGCAACAGTTTTGTAGTAGGAATAGTAAAG